>MU016696.1:143056-161506 GCA_011076525.1 Nettapus auritus | reverse complement strand
TTCTCTTTCTCGTTCTCCTCCCCCTCCCGTTTGCGCGCGTTAGTTAGATCTAGCACTTCCTCCCTGTTCCCGCCAAAAGCATCTTCGCCCCGCCCTTTGCCTTCTCGTTCAGCGCCATCTTGGGGCGCACATGGCGGTGGTCTCGCCCAGACTTCCTCAGACTCGCCAGGTTTCCCAGCGGCGCTCCTGGCTTCCTCGTCTAACCCACCCCAAAAGGATTTGGCACGCTCCTGCCCCTCCGTGAGTGGGTCGGGGTTCGGGGATTGAGGGGGCATGTCGCCCTCTCACAGATCTTCGGGCTCAGCAGAGTCGCCACCATCTGGGGGGTGCAGGGTCTGCGTGGCTGCCCCGACTCCCAGTTGCGGGGTGGCCAGCAAACAGGCCTTTGCTGCCCTCCAGGTTTCCTGCGCTTGTATGGCCTTCTGCAGGGCCTGTACGACTTTCCCTCACGACTTAAGGTTTTTCCCACAACCTGAGGGCATCGTCTCCTCGGTTAGCACTTTAGTGCACTTGTCCCACACTTCAGGGTGGAGAATATCCACCGGCTGGTCAATGACCCCAATTAGTAAAAGCATCGCAACTGCGAGAATAAAATCTTTGGGTTTACAATCAATACCCCATTGCTTATGTAATTGTGATACGACCTTCACAAGGACTTCCATCTTCCTTGTTGGTCCGGGAGCGTCCTCCCCACTGGGCTGGTCCTGCCGCTCCGGCCGCCGTTCACCCAAATCCAGGAGACTTTCCCGGGTTTCGGCACCACTTGTTGCCTTCCACGGCAGTGGCGACCTGGTTCAGGAACGGCACGGCGACCAACCCCAGGCCGCTCGGGCCATCAGTTCACAGACACCAATATGGTGGACGGCAAATGGCATTTATTGGTGGGTCACATGGTGTTATATAGCTTAGGCTTGCAGCGTCACTTCCGCCCGCCCACACCACAAACCACATGCCACTGTCTATCAAGGGAGGGGCTCTATCTTCCCGTACAGCGCGGTATCTTCCGGCTGCCAGACCCTGACTACCTACACCCTGGGCTCCCTTTTTAGTCAGCAGTAAGAAATAGGCATCTCCAGGGAGCAATCCGTTTGACGTGGATGCCTGTTTCAGAGCTAGGCGAATTGTCCTCTGGGATACCTGTTCCTCTCCATTGATTATCAAGGAAGCCTACAGTGACTCATTCACATTCAGGAATGTGAATGTCTGAGGAAAGACATGTCCCTCTGTGGGACCCCTAGGATATGTGGAACAGCAGCCCTTAATTTATAGGACTGAGACCTGTTTGGTGGTAGTACTTTGCATTATTTACAAGTTAGTTACTATTTGAGTCTTATTCCCACATTGATGAAGCATTTCGTATCTTAAGATGAGGACCTGAGAACATGACTTCCTTTCTTTAGGGACGTGGATGTGGGTAAAGGTGGGCTAGATCCTTTTCTTATTTACCCTCATATATAGTCCCACCAATCTCACAGGTTTCAGTGGAATTACCATGCCTTAACCTTTTAAGAATAAAAGGAGAAATGAGCCATTTTTAAAGGATTAATCTAACTGACACAGCAATTTGATTCTTTTCCTGCAAGCAATGATCGAATGAATGACAGATCTGGAAAAAATGCAATATATCACAGAGCATTTATAAAGCAAAGACTTCTGAGAAAATCCTTGTTGAGCATGTGGAGACACAGTGTTAAAAACAATTTCATCTTTCATTTCTTCCTGTCTTGTAGTCTTCCTGGTGATCCTTCATATTCACTTCATCACTTGGTGTTGTTTGGTTTAGACCTGTGCCTCTTGTGGATCCTGTTAATAGCAATCTCCTGTGTATTGTATCCAAATTCCTTGAGTCTTGCCCTGTCACTCAAGATGACAAGCCTGTCATCATGCTCTGTGAGCTGCTTGGAGTAATGCTCAGCCCATGTCTGATGTCAGCAGCTGTGTTTAATGTAGGGGCATGACCACCTTACACATCCTTCATCATCCAGGGAAGATGCAGGCACCTCTGGCAGGCTCCTCAGCCCAGCAAAGTCTGTTGTTGTCTTTCTGTGAACAGCAGAGAGGAAGATGTGACCTAGATGCTTCAGGCACATTCCCACTGTAGAATGGCTTGGGTTCGTGGTGCTGGTTGACCTTGGATCACAAACCAGTTAAGAAGCTCTGTAGTGCATCGGTGAGAAGAGAGAGGACTGCCAAGGGAGAGTGAGTTTATCACTCTTCACACAAATGCAGAGAGGTCGAGTAGTGCTTATGTATGGCCATACGGCTAATCTCTGTCCCTGCCAGCTGCCTGTCATCAGGCTACCTTCTCCTGGCCCATTACCTTCCTAGACAGTTACTCGTGAAAGCCCAACATCTGCTGCTGCCTAACTAAGCAATGGCAGAGTGATCCTGGCATACCTCATTGGTCTGGATAAATTTGAATTCAGGAAGGTCTATGAAGTAGAGGGGCCGTGTAAATATGTGTCACTGCAGAAGCCATGCACAGACTGGGGCTGTGCATCACTGAGCCCGAAGATAGCAATATGTTGCATCTAACACAGCGCCTGCACAGCCTGATGTGTGGAGCAGTAATGGTGCAATCAGATGGCACAGGAAGGGGCAGGATTGCCATTACTAGGTGACTCTTTTTGATTTTTCGGCTATGCAATTTGCAGGCTGCCCTGATGCTGTTTAGCCATTCTCCCATTCCCACTTGCTGCTGCAGAGAAATCGGATCCTCTCCGATGATGGGGGAAATGACACTCTTGCCACATCCATCTGTTGCTGACATGATGGTATGTGCACTGTGTCAGCTACCGCTGAATTTTCTGTCTGTAGCAGCTCCTCCCAGGGTGACCCTGTGGTAATACGATGGCTGAGGTGGGTGTTAGCCTGCTGCTTTCCCTGGAGGCACAAGTCTTGCTCTGACTGAGCCTTCTGTGCAAAGGTTGCCCAAGGGAAAACCACCGTACGCTGCCCTGAACTGTGGATATGGAAGAAACTTTTCACTTTGGGATCTTACACTTTCTTTCCTCTTGTAAAAATTCACATTTAGCAGAGCCAGTTTTCACTTTTTTTAGTGCAGTTTTCTCTCCCTCATGACTGACTCCAACTGACATCAACAGCAGCTTTGCTGGCAGCAGAGGTACAGAAAACACCTAAGGGGTATCTCCAGCAGGAAACAAACGCTGAAGCCTTTAGGGTGACCTGTGAAACCTCTGAAGTGACATTTATTTTTCCCACTCTGCCAGAACTCACTATGGTCTGATAGATCATGAGAAGTGTAGGGAAATACAGAAACCTCTTTATATTTGTTACCCTAAAATCTTTTTTTTTTTTTTTCTTTCCTGAAGAGTCTCTTAATTTTGTTTGGTTTTAAACTAGGATCATTCTGATTTTTAACTCTCTGAGATTGTACCCTTCTCTCACTAAAGGCAAAATTGGAGAAGTTAGTTAGTTTTCTTGAGGATATGAAAGTGTCTTAGCAAGCATCACTGCTGCTCTTCAAGAAGTTGTTGAAGGAGTTGATATCTTGGAGATACCAACAACCTCATGGAGACACACACCAGACTAGTTTATGATTCAAGATGCTTTCTGCTAACTGCTCTTCAGAAAGAGGTGAATCTTTGCTCCTGTACTGTGGGAATAATTTACTAAGAGATAATAATAGGTTTTATCATGTGGTGGCATTGATGGGCAAGCTCTGTGAGGTGCTAATGCCATTTTGGGAGATGCAGAACATCTTTTGTGGTCCAGGAGGTGCTTAATGCTGGTTGTCAGCTGAATGCCTTACATCCAGAGGCTTTGCTATAGCTGGAGGACAGCAGTGGGAGCTGTGCAGGGAAACATGAATGATTTTCTTTCATCATTAAATGAATGGGTTCATGTTTAGAAAGCTAACGCTTATAAATGAGGATGTAAGGATCTAAACCCTTTTCTGTTCCTGCTAACGAACACTCAAATTCAACAAAAGCTGGCCGTCATTCACTTAGGAAAGCTTCCTAGATGCTAATACTGAGTAAATGATTTGGTTTGTAACTCTCGAGATTTATTAAATATTGGAACCTAGGAGCCATTACACCAGTCAAAGTCTTATTATTTTCTTATTATGAGCTTTCAATTACCAGTTGTGGCCAACACCAGATGCTTTAAAGGAGGGTGCAAGAAGCCACGTGGTAGACAAGAATAGTAGCTACAATTTGCTCATAAGAAAAACAGCTCCTTATCCACTGCCCAGTTCAGTGTTTGGCATATATCCTGAGACATGACAGTTTATATCTTCTTACACGTGCATATTTTAAAGTGCTAGTAATTTGCAAAGGAAGGGTCTAGAATTTGGGAGGTCTGAGTGAGATGGCAGGATTATCCCCTCTGGTGGATAGTGACACAATGACATCATCTTTCTACACCTCCACTTCCCCACATAAATGCCATCACAGATGCTGACACCTGTGAGATTTCTAAGATCTATGAACTCAAACTGTGATAGAACTGCAAGGGAAGGTTAAGTGAAAAAAAAATAAATAAAATCATTCTTGTATCTTAAATGCAAGCAATTATTACAAGGAGTGCCTAAGATAGCAAGAAGTTAAACCAGTTCAAGAGAACACAATGTGCTGTTCTCTTCTTTTGGATTGTGTACTTCAGGCACTTGGCAGTGCTTGTGTGCAAACTGATGGGTGTGCAATCAATTTGGCTGTTTCCCCTGTGCAGTCTCTTCCCTGCAAACCCTCCACTTATTTGTGTGGATCCTTCACTAGCAGCGAGATAATTGCACTGAGCGCTGAAAGAAAAAATCCACCAGGCAGTCACTTCTGATCAGACTCTTCACTGTTATTATTTCAAAAAGAGGAACACAGAAGTACAAACAGAAAGTCCTTGTTCTGTTTGTCTTCCTGCAGCAGTCTCAATAAATTCTTTCATCCTACCTTTGAAAAGAGGGAGCTAAGAAATGACATCTGAAGGCAAGAGATGAGTTGCTCACCCCAGATCCTGTTTGAAGGTCACCTTGCAGTTCTCTGCGGTTCGGAGTTGTTTTTATTATTTCTCCTTTAACTTTTTTTTTTTTTTTTTTAATTCTTTCCCTAAGCTAAATGACAAGTTATGAAACTTTGCGGTTTGGTTGTTCTTAATGTGAGTATTGAAAAATAATAATATGCTGAACGCATGTGACAGAGGGTTCCCTCCTCCCACTCCCAGCTCCCTCCCCATCAGCTTCTGTGGCTCTTCATCACCTTCAACCCCTCCTAGCTCTGAGAATATTTTGGTTTCCGTTCTCAGACCTGTGTTTTTTCTTGCAGCTGGTTGTTACGTGTTGTGGTCAGTGTTTGTGGTGGGGATCAAACCCACCTCCAGACTCTCTTCTTCCCTCTTCCCCCTCTTTGCCTCTGCAAAGGTCACAGAGCTGCTGGGCTTCCTGGGTTCTTGCTGAGATGCATCAGGGGAGAAAGGCAAACCATTAATAAAGGATGAGTGAAGCAACCTGCAGAGTAGCAAATGCTGGTCCTTTGCCCCATTAGAGAGCAAGAGAGTCAAACTGAGCCTTGAAGATCTTTTTATGCGAATTTAGGAGGGAGGTGGATAAATGCTGTGGCATGACCAAAAGCACCCACTTGCAGTTAGAAATGGGAAGGGATGTGGTAATGGTTCAAGACTCTGGTTTTGGTTTAGGGTTCTTTTGTATTTATTCTGTTGTTGAAGGTAGTCTATTGTTGCAGATATTAATGAGGTGACCTCCAGTTTGGGGGAATAAAACAGTCTCTCCTTAACTCCTGCAATATCTTACCTCTGTTGTGAAGGCAATGAGGTGTCAGTGCCACAATACCCACGGTTTTCTGGTGTGGTACACCAAAAAGGTAATACTTAAATGTTTGAAATGTTTGTCCTCTTCTGGGCAAGGTACTGCAAGCTCAAAGTACAACTAAGCTTTCATAAAATAGGATTTTGCATGATAGCAGTTGGAGATGGACAAAAACAAATTTAAGAGCATAGGCTAAGCACCAAGTGTAGGCATGTCTTAATTTAGAGTTTCCCAGATTAGATTTCATCCCACTCCCACAGAGTCACTACACCTAGAGAAAGGCCACGTGCTTCCAGCAGCTGCCGGGATAGGATAAAATGGGAATTGCTTCTGCTCCGTTGTGAGCCCAGAAAGTTTCCTTTGGAATATCCCACTGAAAGTTCTCCAGCCATGACAGAATAAACTGGTGGGAGAGTTACATGTCTGTCTGTTTCCTGCATGGATTAGTTTCTGCACAAGACAAAAGTGGTTTTATAGATGGCATTTTCCTTCTGAGGGGAAACCCCTGTGTGGGAGTGGGCCCCGAGTGTTGTATTTCAGGTGAGAAATGTGCTCCCAGCCCTCCTTAGAAACTGTAGTTATGAAATATCCTACAGAATTATATAGCTTGCTGTAGTTTAGTATATGGGGGTAATTTGGCTATAGTGTTTTTCTCTCTTTGGGTTGGTTTCTAAATGCTGTATAGCAGCTTATAGTTCCAGTCTCAAAAAGTGCATTGGACAAAGCAGTAAGTTCTTCCTGTAGTTTACAAAGTGCTACAAAATCTAATAAAAAATAGACTAGAAAAATTAAATATTCATAACACTCTTACAATCCTCCTGAGGGATGGCAAAAGGCACCAAAACATTTCATTCAGTAACATCTCACATATATGCATGCAATCTGTTTCATTAACATCAAAAACTGTGTAGCAACACAATAGCACAGGACCCTCATAGCAACTCTGTTTCATCCATGATAGTAATTTAATATTATAAATCTTTACCAAAAAAAAAAAAAAAAGTATATATAAGCCCACATATACTCACTTCAGGTCCTTGCAGTATGAAAAGAAAAGAAAAAGCAAGAAAGCAAATAGAAGCTAAGCAGTAGAATATCACCATACCTATACATAAAATACTGCCTGTCTTGGCTTTGGCCTTGACATTTCACTTGCAGGCAGTACTGGTCCCTTCTGAGTGCTACATATCCTACATGATCAATAATAAAGTGAGGTGCCATCAAGAATATGGCGGTATATATGCCAGGAGTGCAGCTACTCCCTTTAGAATAACTGTGGACAGGAAAATTTGTGAAATATGGGCATCTGACTGACTGGCTAGTCTCCTTGAATATTCCTAAGGAAGCAAACAAAGGAAAAGCAAAACCCCAAAGAAATAAAACTAAAGTCTCTATCAGTAGTCCCCAGAGATAAAGTCTTATCCTAAAAACACTGACCACTGTAACCTAGTCCATGAATCATGGCATGTAGGGTCACATTCCACACTGACACAGAACTTCAGTAGTCCCATTAAATGTAATGGGGTTGCACAAGATGTAAATCACAGCAAAGTATGAACCCTGATCTAATTTATTTCTCTGAGATGAATTACTTCAAAGACATTCTTTCTTATTTCCTTCTGTAAAATCCTAGGAAAGCAAATTTTATTTTTAGAGAAAATTAAATACTGATAATCTTCAAAGAAAAGGTGCAATTAGTTTGTTATACATTTTCAAATTTCACTTTAAAGCACAGGAAGATTTTTCATGTTTGAAAGTTTAGGTCAGCAGCAGGGTTTACTGCCCAACATACCCATAGCTGGAATTATTTTAGCAGTGAACTAAATAAGCAAGTACAATATACTTTTTCCCTATATTGGATTATATTGTTGTTGTGGTTTAACCTGGTCAGCAGCTAAACACCACACAGCCGTTCGCTCACCCTCCCCCTTCCCTCTCTGGGATGGGGGAGAGAAACAGGAAAGTGAAGCCTGTGAGTTGAGATAAAGACCGTTTATTAAGATAGGAAATAATAATAATAATAATGATAATAATAGTGTGAATGAAACAAGTGATGCACAATGCAATTGCTCACCACCCGCTGACCGATGCTCCGTCTGTCCCGAGCAGCCGGCCCCCCCACCCCGGCTAGCCACCCTTATATATTGTTTAGCATGACGTCAGATGGTATGGAATACCCCTTTAGCCAGTTTGGGTCAGCTGTCCTGGGTCTGTCCCCTCCCAGCTCTTGCTGCACCCCCAGCCTGCCCGCTGGCAGGACAGAGCGAGGAGCTGAAAAGTCCTTGGCTTGGTACAAGCACTGCTCTGCAACAACCAAAACATCGGCATGTTATTATCAGCATTCTTCTCATCCTAATCCAAAACACAGCACTCTACCAGCTACTAGGAGGAAAACTGTCCTAACTGAAACCAGGACATATATCCACCCCTTATTCCATACCATTTATGTCATGCTGAGGTTACATTCTTTTCAATACATTCTAATTAATCACCATTTTCATCTATGGTATATAGCAGTCATGGTAGTGATGACATACAGTATTATACAATAATTAATATAATACAATTCAGCTCATGGGCTATTCTCACCCAGTATTAAATCCCCTTGAGGTACACATCGGACCTCCCCATTTTTTTGCATTACCCACCAAGTGCATCCAGGTCCCTGAGCAAAAGCAATCCCGCGAATGGGTTTGCTTTTTCCTGAGGCAGGAGTAGCCCAGACTCTTTCCCAGCATGTTTCTTGTATGCACTACAGGAACTTTATCCCCTTCCACAGTACATAACAGGTTTGATTGGGCAGGTCTAGCTCGGTTAGCAGATCCCCTAGTATTGACTAACCAGGTGGCCTTTGCCAAATGTGTGTCCCAGTTTTTGAATGTCCCAGCACCCATTGCTTTCAGTGTAGTCTTTAACAGTCCATTCTATCGCTCAACTTTCCCGGAGGCTGGTGCAGGATAAGGAATGTGATGCACCCACTCAATACCATGTTCTTTGGCCCAAGTGTCTATAAGGTTGTTTCAGAAATGAGTCCCATTGTCTGACTCCATTCTTTCTGGGGTGCCATGTCGCCATAGGACTTGTTTTTCAAGGCCTAGGATAGTGTTCCAGGCAGTGGCATGGGGCACAGGATATGTTTCCAGCCATCTGGTGGTTGCTTCCACCATTGTAAGTACGTGGCGCTTGCCGTTCTGGGTTTGAGGGAGTGTGATGTAATCAGTCTGCCAGGCCTCTCCATATTTATATTTCAGCCATCGTCCTACATACCAAAGAAGCTTTGACTGTTTGGTTTGCTTAATTGCAGCACGTTTCACAATCATGAATAACCTGTGCTATAGCGTCCATGGTCAGGTCTACCCCTCGATCACGAGCCCATCTGTATGTTGCATCTCTGCCTTGATGGCCTGAGGTGTCATGGGCCCATCGGGCTATAAATAATTCACCTTTATGTTGCCAGTCCAGGTCCACCTGAGCCACTTCGATCTTAGCAGCCTGATCCACCTGCTGGTTGTTTTGATGTTCTTCAGTAGCCCGATTCTTGGGCACATGAGCATCTACATGGCGTACCTTTACAACCAGGTTCTCTACCCGGGCAGCAATATCTTGCCACAACGCCGCAGCCCAGATGGGTTTGCCTCTGTGCTGCCGGTTGTTCTGCTTCCATTGTTGTAACCACCCCCACAGAGCATTTGCTACCAGACATGAATCAGTATAAAGGTAGAGAACTGGCCATTTTTCTCGTTCAGCAATATCTAAAGCCAGTTGGATGGCTTTCACTTCTGCAAACTGACTCGATTCACCTTCTCCCTCAGTAGCTTCTGCAACTCGTCGTGTAGGACTCCATACAGCAGCCTTCCATCTCCGATGCTTTCCCACAATACGACAGGATCCATCAGTGAACAGAGCATATCTCTTCTCATCTTCTGGTAGCTTGTTGTACAGTGGGGCTTCTTCAGCACGGACCACTTCCTCCTCTGGTGATGTCACAAAGTATTTGCCTTCTGGCCAGTCCATAATCACTTCCAAGATTCCTGGGCGACTGGGGTTTCCTATTCGAGCCCGCTGAGTAATCAGTGCAACCCACTTGCTCCATGTAGCATCAGTTGCATGATGTGTAGAGGGGACCCTTCCTTTGAACATCCAGCCCAGTACTGGCAGTCGGGGTGCCAGGAGGAGCTGCGCTTCAGTACCGACCACTTCTGAAGCAGATCGAACTCCTTCATATGCTGCCAATATTTCCTTTTCGGTTGGAGTGTAGCGGGCCTCAGATCCTCTGTATCCCCGACTCCAAAACCCTAGGGGTCGACCTCGAGTTTCCCCAGGTTCCTTCTGCCAGAGGCTCCAGGTAGGGCCATTCTCCCCGGCTGCGGTGTAGAGCACATTCTTTACATCTGGTCCTGTTCAGACTGGCCCAAGGGCTACTGCATGAACTATTTCCTGCTTCATTTCTTCAAAGGCTTGTCGTTGCTCAGGGCCCCATTCAAAATCGTTCTTCTTACGGGTTACTTGGTAGAACGGGTTTACAATCAGACTAATTTGGAATGTGCCTTCTCCAAAACCTCATGACACCTAGGAAGGTTTGTGTTTCTTTTTTGCTAGTTGGTGGAGACATAGCTGTTATTTTGTTGATCACATCCATTGGGATTTGACGACGTCCATCCTGCCATTTTATTCCTAAAAACTGGATCTCTCGTGCAGGTCCTTTAACTTTATTTTCTTTTATGGCAAAACCGGCCTTCTGAAGGATTTGGACTATTTTCTCCCCTTTCTCAAAAACTTCCTCTGCTTTGTCACCCCACACAATGATGTCACCAATGTATTGCAGGTGTTCAGGAGCTTCCCCCTGCTCTAGCGCAGTCTGGATCAGTCCATGGCAAATGGGAGGGCTGTGTTTCCACCCCTGGGGCAGTCGATTCCAAGTGAATACGACACCCCTCCAAGTGAAAGCAAACTGTGGCCTGCACTCTGCTGCTAGAGGGATGGAGAAAAATGCATTAGCGATATCGATTGTGGCATACCACTTGGCTGCCTTTGATTCCAGCTCATCCTAACCCAAAGCACAGCACTCTACCAGCTACTAGGAGGAAAATTAACCCTGTCCTAACTGAAACCAGGACAGTGGAAATGTTGACAAGTTAATGCAGTTTCTCATGCCTGAGAAATTTTGCTGTTGTTGTATGGGTCATAATCTATCAGCTACTCATGTGATGTTATTGCCCTTCCCTTTACTCCTCAGGGGCAAGAGATGAAAGCAGTTGTTTCAGTTAAATACAGAAGACCTGAGCCAAACCAGCCCCCTGTTGTAGCAGGCCATGTAAGGGACAGGTCTCGCTCCATGAAGTTTGCAGGCTAAAGCCGAAACAAGGGTCTGCAGCAAGAGAAGGGAAATATTATTATTTCTCTCCTTTTTAGAGAGAATGACAACGTTTTCCTAAAACTCGGTATCTTCTGAGAACGGTGTTTTCATCCTCCAGACATAGTCCATGGACCTCCAGAAGACATGTCAGATTTTTCATTGGCCCAGTCACCTGTGGAAGGACTTCTCTTTCTTTCTATCTGACCACAGAAATGCCTCTGGGAGACTATTTTACTAAAGCAGGAATCTTAACTGTGAAGGGAATAAGCCCAGTCCCTATTAAATCTACTTGGAAATGCCTAAATAGGAGCTGGCCTCATCTGAAATGTTGGCCAGTAATGATCAACTTCCTTGCCCAAAGTCAAAATGGATATGAGAGTAAGAGGAAATAAAGAGGTCTTTGAAATCCCTATCCAGTGTCATAATCACAAATCCCTCTTTTGAGAGGTTTTTCTTGTCATTTGAATATAATGAGCTTTTTCTTGTCTTTTGGGCTTGATTTTCCAGTAGGTTAAATACGTTCCTTATCAATACTTTATCAGTACTTCCCAGTAGTAGATCCACTCTGACAAGGAGCAACGGGTCACTGACTTTTAATGGAGATCCCTCCATTTTGCTTTAATGGGGAGGTCAGTAGCTAACACATGACTGCTTTAAACTTTAAAATATTTAAAGTGTTGCAGGCACATGAGAGAAGGTGGAGAAGGGACAGTGGTAGTGAGAAGAAAGCCGTACACTGGCTCACAGCCAAGAGACCCCTCTCTGATTTCAGATAGGTCCAAAGGACTTCCCTACCATACTCAGAAGAAAGGCTAATCCCTAGGATGATTATTTTCACAATCCTGCCTTCTGATCTTTATAAATCTTTCTCCAAACACAGAGGATGAGCATCCTAGTGGGACTGTCAAAATGCTTTTTTGTATGAACGCTTGGTTCAAAAGAAGACAGAGTGCTGTGAAGAGTCTGTGAAGAAGCAACCGTCTGAAGGAAACAGCTGTTACAAAAGCTGTTTTTAATGGTTCACATTTTAAATGCACACCGTTTAATTATTTCACAGAATCAGAACCACAGAATAGTCTAGGTTGGAAGAGACTTCCAAGATCACCGAGTCCAACCTCTGACCTAATGCTAACAAGTCCTCCACTAAACCATATCCCTAAGCTCTACATCTAAACGTCTTTTAAAGACCTCCAGGGATGGTGACTCAACCACTTCCCTGGGAAGCCCATTCCAGTGACTAACAACCCTTTCAGTAAAGAAGTTCTTCCTAATATCCAGCCTAAACCTCCCCTGGCGCAACTTTTGCCCATTCCCCCTCGTCCTGTCACCAGGCATGTGGGAGAATAGACCAACCCCCACCTCGCTACAGCCTCCTTTCAGGTACCTGTAGAGTGCAATAGTCACCCCTGAGCCTCCTCTTCTCCAGGCTAAATAGTCCCAGCTCCCTCAGCCACTCCTCGTAAGACTTGTTCTCCAGACCCTTCACCAGCTTTGTAGCCCTTCTCTGGACTCGCTCAAGCACCTCCATGTCCTTCTTGTAATGAGGGGCCTAAAACTGAACACAGTACTCAAGGTGCGGCCTCACCAGAGCCGAGTACAGGGGGACGATCACCTCCCTAGCCCTGCTGGCCACACTGTTTCTTATGCAAGCCAGGATGCTGTTGGCCTTCTTGGCCACCTGAGCACACTGCTGGCTCATATTCAGCCGACTATCAACCATCACTCCCAGGTCCTTCTCTGCCTGGCAGCTCTCCAACCACTCATCTCCCAGCCTGTAGCTCTGCTTGGGGTTATTGCGCCCCAGGTGGAGGACCCGGCACTTGGCCTTGTTGAACTTCATACCGCTGGCCTCGGCCCATCGGTCCAGCCTATCCAGATCCTCCTGCAGAGCCTTCCTACCCTCGAGCAGATAGACACACGCACCTAACTTGGTGTTGTCTGCAAACTTACTGAGGGTGCACTCGATCCCCTCATCCAGATCATCGATGAAGATGTTAAAGAGGACTGGCCCCAGTACTGAGCCCTGGGGGACTCCACTAGTGACCGGCCTCCAACTGGATTTGACTCCATTCACCACGACTCTCTGGACCCGGCCATCCAGCCAACTCTTAACCCAATGAAGCGTGCACCAGTCCAAGCCACGAGCAGCCAGTTTCCTGAGGAGAATGCTGTGCGGAACGGTGTCAAATGCCTTACTGAAGTCAAGGTAGACCACATCCACAGCCTTTCCCTCATCCTCTAAGCATGTCATCTTGTGTGGTGGTTTTACCGTGCTAGGCAGCTGAACACCACAACCGCTCTCTCACTCCCCCTCCTCAGAGGAGGAGGGGAAGAAGTAAAGGAAAGAACAACTCACGGGTTGAGATAAGGATAATTTAATTAAAGAGAAAAAATATATATATATTAAGGAAATATTATTAATTAACAATTCAACTAAAGGGAAAAAGGGAAAAAGGGAAAGGGGAAAGGGAGGGGGAAAGGGAACAGCAAAAAAACAAAACAAGTAAAGGCTATGTGGAAGTGCAGAGGAAATAAATGATTCTCTACTTCCCGCAAATGAGCGATGCCTGACCACGTCCTTGAAGCAGGGCCTCAACGCACGTAGCTGGGGTTCGCGAGGAGGACAGACGTTTCCGCAACGAAAGCCCACCCGTCCCCTCTTCCTCCTTCTTCCACCTTTTATTGCTGAGTGTGACATCATATGGTATGGAATATCTCTTTGGTTGGTTTAGGTCAGCTGCCCTGGTGATGTTTCTTTCTGACTTTTTGCCCACCCCCCAGGAGGGTTAGAGAAAGTCCTGATACTGTGCCAGCACTTCTCAGCAGCAGACACAACACTGGTGTGATAACGCTGCTGTTCTAGCTACAAGTGCAGAGCATGGCACTGTATGGGCTGCTGCAGGGAAAGTTAACATCCCAACCAGACCCAGTACATCTTGTCATAGAAGGAGATCAGGTTCGTCAAGCAGGACCTGTCCTTCATAAACCCATGCTGACTGGGCCTGATCGCCTGCTTGCCCTGCAAGTTCCACATGATGACGCCCAAGATAATCTGCTCCATGAGCTTCCCTGGCACTGATGTCAAACTAAGAGGCCTATAGTTCCCCCGCTCTACCCTCTGGCCCTTCTTGTAGATCGGCGTCACGTTTGCTATCCGCCAGTCAAGTGGGACCTCCCCCGATAGCCAGGACTGCTGATAAATGATGGAAAGCGGCTTGGCCAGCTCTTCCTCCAGTTCTCTCAGTACCGTCAGGTGGATCCCATCCGGCCCCATCGACTTGCGTACATCTTAAGTGCTGTAGCAGGTCGCAAAGCATTTCCTCGTGGATTGTGGGGGCCATATTCTGCTCCTCATCCCCTTCCACCAGCTCAGGGTACTGGGCGTCCAGAGAACAACCGGTTTTGCTGCTAAAGACTGAGGCAAAGAAGGCGTTAAGCACCTCGGCTTTTTCCTCATCTCTGGTAACTAAGTTTCCCCCCGCATCCAGTAAAGGGTGGAGATTCTCCTTAGTCCTCCTTTTGGTACTGATGTGTTTATAAAAACATTTTTTGTTGTCTTTAACAGCAGTAGCCAGATTGAGCTCCAGATGAGCTTTGGCCTTTCTAATTTTGTCCCTGCACGGCCTCGCAACATCCTTGTAGTCCCCTTGAGTGGCCCGCCCTCTTTTCCAGAGATTATAAACCCTCTTTTTTCTCCTAAGCTCAAGCCACAACTCTCTATTCAGCCAGGCCAGTCTTCTTCCGTGCCAGCTCGTCTTTGGGCACGTGGGGACAGACCACTCCTGAGCCATTAAGATTTCCTTGAAGAGTGCCCATCCTTCCTGGACTCCTCTGCCCTTCAGAACTGCCTCCCAAGGGACTCTGCCAACCAGTGTCCTGAACAGCTCAAAGTCTGCCCTCTGGAAGTCCAAGACAGCGGTCTTACTGGTCCCCTTCCTGACTTCACCAAGTATCGAGAACTCTACCATTTCGTGGTTACTCTGCCCAAGACAGCCCCCGACCACCACATCTCCCACCAGTCCTTCTCTGTTAGTGAACAGAAGGTCTAGTGGGGCACCTCCCCTGCGAGGCTCGCCAACCAGCTGCGTCAGGAAGCTATCTTCCACGCTCTCCAGAAACCTCCTGGACTGCTTTCTCTGGGCTGTGTTGTGCTTCCAGGAAATGTCTGGGAAGTTGAAGTCCCCCACAAGAACAAGCACTGACGATTTCACAACTTCTGCCAGCTGTCTGTAGAACTCCTCATCCGTCCCCTCATCCTGGTTCAGCGGTCTATAACAGACCCCCATCAGGATGCTTCCCTTGTTGGCCTTTCCGCTAATCCTAACCCATAGCGACTCCACCTTATCATTCCCAGCCTCAAGTTCCACAACATCAAAACACTCTCTAATATAGAGAGCCACTCCACCACCCCTTCTGTGCTGCCTGTCCCTTCTGAAGAGCCTATAGCCAGACATTGCAGCACTCCAGTCATGAGAGTGGTCCCACCACGTTTCCGTGATGGCAACCAAGTCATAGCCTGTGTACTGGACAATGGCTTCCAGCTCCTCCTGCTTGTTGCCCATGCTGCGTGCATTAGTGTAGATGCACTTCAGCTGAGCCTTTGCCTTCTCCCCCAGCCTTGCCACTGTTCCCCCAGCACACCTCCAACAAGCTTTGTTTCATCCCCATCCCCCTTCTTACCTAGTTTAAAGCCCTCTCAATGAGCCCTGCCAGCTCCTGGGCCAGGATCCGTTTTCCTCTTGGAGACAGTTGGGACCAATCTGCAGCCATCTGGCTGGGTGCCAAGTAAAGCGCCCGTGGTCGAAGAACCCAAAACTTCTGTGTTGGCACCAGCCTCTGAGCCACGTGTTTATCAGGTGGGCTTTCCGTGTCCTCTCTGAATCCCTCCCTGCCACTGTAGGAATGGACGAAAACACCACCTGTATTCCCGCTCCGTCCAGTAACCGTCCCAGCCCCCTGAAGTCCCATTTGATAGCCTTCAGGCTTCTCTCATCAACGTTATCACTGCCAGCCTGGACTATCAGTAGTGGGTAGTAATCGGAGGGGCGAACCAGGTTGGGAAGCTTTCTGGCAACATCCCTGACCCTGGCCCCAGGGAGGCAGCAGACTTCCCTACGGGTAGGGTCAGGCCGACAGATAGGGCCCTCCGTTCCCCACAGCGATGACCCTTCTTTCATTCTTGGTGGAAGCAGTTCTGAGGCGTGGAGCAGACTTCCTCGCCCTAGGCTTCCTGGGTAAACTTCCTGCCACATCCTCATCCACTTCTCTCTCGAGCTCCAGGGCCTCAAACCTGTTGCATAAGGGCACCTGGGAAGGTGGGGGGGCGCTTCCTGCAATGTCGAGCAGGAACCTGTTTCCATTACTCTTGAACTCTTAGGTCCCCTCCCTCTGCCCGACAGTGACTGGGCAGGGGGTCCACCCCCATTTGGGGAGTTTCATCCCAGTGCCTCTCCTTCGGGCCTTGCAGGGAGTTGCTCCACCAGTCTATCTCCCTCTCACACTCCCTGATGGCCCTCAACCTCTCCACCTCCTCCTTGAGGTCTGCCACCAGGCGGACCAGGTCATCCACCTGCTCGCACCTCACGCACACGGTATCTCTGCCTCCTTCAGATGGCAGCAGCAGGCTCAGGCACTCCCTGCATCCAGAGACTTGAACTGCCACATTTTTGAGCGGGCCGTCTGTCTGAGTGGCTACAGACTTTCTAGAACGAGCTCTCTGCCTAGCGTGGACCATCGTGGCCCAGCTGGTGGTCGAAAGCCGTCAGATGAGGTGTTCTTAGGGGCGGGGGGATCGCTCTGCCCTCCCTGCTCACCCTGCCTGTGTGAACTGCCGCACCCCACCCTGTTTGTCCGTCCTGGTCACCGCGCTCCTGGTCGCTCGCACTCCCTAGGGGCTGCTTTTGAACGGCCAGGGAGGGGGCGCTGTTGGCTCCGCCTATGCCTCGTCAGCGTCCCTCACGAGGGCTGTCGGGTCGTGGCGGCTCCCTCGGCTGCCTCGGGTGGCCTCGATGCCGGGAAAATAGCCCTACCTGTCCTGATCCCCCGCTCCGCTGCAGAGCACGTCTGCCCCGGAGCCGATCACCTCGCATCGCAAGATGTTTTTTCATCATTTAGAACTTTTGCCGTGGCACTAACCATTTTATTTTACACTGCTGAAAGCACACCCTGCATTGTGCACAAAGCAGTATCTAAAGGGCCCCTGGAGAGCGTGTGCAGCAAGTGTGCAAGGCCCGTTTAAACGCGTGTGCGAGATGTGTTATTTGCCTGATTGCTTTGACCAGTAAGTCAGGGAGCATGGCGAACCTACCTTCACCCTGTCAAAATGGTTTCAGACCTGTCTTGGAAGTCAGATGTGGCTTCTGTGTTGGGTGGTATTTTGGTCTCTTTCCTCTGCTTCTTCATCTTCCCTTTTCTCCACTGTGCCTTCATTATTTGAATGCAATGAATTTAGGACAGATTTTTTGCTGCATTTTTGGGGCTGTTGTTGCAGCCAGACACATATGTTCTTGTTTGAGTGTCCAGATAATCACAGTGCAAATAATGAATAGATATACCTACAACAATTCTTTTAAATTATCAAAAGAAGTGAAGGCCTGAATTCCTAGTCCAGTCTCCCCATGTGCCACAGAGACCTTGAATACCTGTCCTTGGTCAAATCTTTCAATGTCTTACACCTTTTCTGGTGTGGGAATCAGTGCAAACAGGCTGTCCTTAGTGCATCTTAGCACCATAACTGATGCATCTTAGGCTCCCTCACTAACTCTGCATTAAGCCCTGCTCTCCTGAAAGGACAAACCTTACTGGCTTCCCATCAGGATATATTGGTTGGAAGGGAGAAATCAGTTCTTGGCTTCAGTTCACCAACAGAAATCACTACTGTAGTAGCTCTTGTTGTCTGCACAACAAGCAAATAGGCACAGCACATACTTTGGTTAAAATCTGTGACCTGTCCACCGGCCAGGCCTGCTGGTGCTGGGCAAACCCACTAGGGTTTGCAGGGAAGGATGTCTCGTCCAGGTTCTGGGGCTACTGCCCCGGTGGGAGCAGAAATCACATCGCTGGAGCCTAGATCACACGTCAGAGTGGTTGGATGCACCATTCCCCTTGTTTTCTTGGGAAGGGTTTTTCACTAAGTTGTGCATTTTGTGATTGCACAAGGCCTTCAGGTGAGGTGATGAGCTGAGGTGGTCACAACTTACTGAGTTTCGCCCTCTGCTTTTTTCTTCTAATTTGCTATTTTTTATCCTGTGTTCCGTAGAGGAAATAATGCACATACCCTCACTCTTGCAGAGAAGTGCTGAACTGGAAAAATTCT
>MU016696.1:131230-142496 GCA_011076525.1 Nettapus auritus | reverse complement strand
GGTGATGGGATGAAGCCTCTCTGGGAGTACCACAAATGTAGCAGAGGTGCCCTTATTGGAAATAACCTACAGGAAGAACAGGAGCAAAGGATGCCCAAAGCAGGAGATGCTGCTGCTCCTTGGGCAGAGGGCACTCAGCTCCATTGCATTCTTCCTGTGCCCAGCTGCTGTGCCCTGCAGTAACAGAATATGCATAATGCAAGATTTTACTGATGAGCAAACCTCAAAAGACTGAATTCAAGTTTTAATAAGAAGCTAGAAGCATGGGCATTCGAACGGTGCGACCAATGTGAATCCCGTTACCAGATTTTGCTGTTTTTAAATGCCCATTTGTATAATGTGGAATTTGCAGGGAGGGAACAAGGAAATGTTAGCCTCTGCTAACGTTGAAGAAGGCTGGGTTTAAATCTGAATTACATGCATAAGTTTGTTCTTTGTTTTCAGAATGTTCTTATTTGCCTGGGAACAATAGAGAAAAGACACAAAGACTGTGGTGTATCTGAGATTATCTGTTTGCTCTTCCATGGTTTACCTCAAAAAGGAAAGAAGTCTTACATTCAAGAACAATTCAAATTAAGACCTTGTAATGATATAGCCTGACTGTGGGGAATGAAAAATCCCCTGCTTCAGGCAGGAGGGATGGCGTCAGGCAGCCCCCAAAGATTCACAGCTGACGGTATTCAAAACACAGTTTCAAAGAACTGCAATGAAAAATAGTAATGATAGGTGGAAATCTTGAAAGCTTTGTCAGGAACAATTTGGGCCTCTGTGCCTTTGACTGGTTGAGAAATGTTTCAGAAAGACTTTTGTCAAGGCATGGTTCAGCCCAGGCATGGAGCAGCAGGAAAGAGGTTAAAGGCACCGATGTAATTGGGGCTATATTCACCCTGCCTCCCTTTCAGTGCCTAATTTAGGTGCCTGAATTAGTTGCTCAGGTGCCCTATATAGTCAGTGGGCTGAGTTAGCATGCTGATTGCTTCTCTGGAGACCTGGCTGGTGGTGTGGGGCACCCAGGCTGCTCAGTCAGGTGGCAGTCAAGGTTTGGTGGCCAGAGCCGTGCTCGCAGTTCCCTGACCTGCCCGAGGAGCAGGAGGAGAGCTGATTCTTGCAGAAAGTTAATGGATGTCATCCCGAGCCTGACCTGACATCTCACTGGGTCGGTCCAAGCAATAGCCTTGGTAACACACAGCTCAGTCCTGGGGGGAAACCTGGGTTTGGATCCTGACCCAAATTTCTTATTTTATTTCATTTTCTCTCATTATTTATTTATTTATTTGGGTTCCTAACTGGAAATTGTTTCTGGAGGATGGGAGCTGAAAGCACAAAGGCTTTGCTTTAATCACAACCTTTTTCCTTCTTTCCTCTAAGTAAAACCCCAGTGAGCAGCAGCCAGATCTTCTGAGCTCTGCCTGAAGTGTCCCCTCCTTTTCAAACTGGAAAAGTACAACAAGCCTGCAAGGGAAGGAAATCTAATTATATTGCACATGTTCTAATTTAAGTTGCTGTGGGTTGCTGGGAGTTTGAGCAGCAGAAACACAAGGTCACTTCTTGCCTGCGACTGTGTCCTTTGCTTGATGAGAAGTGGATAGACCTGATAGCTTTTCCTGGTATAATTACTTCTAAGTTGGACAGCTGGAGATCTTCCCCACAGCCTGCAGTTTGTTTCCTTGAGAAAAATGTCCATCTTAAAATTAAACACCCACGAACACACACACACATGCACAGACACATGCGCGCAGGCAGGCAGGTAGAACACTGCACGTGTGCTGTGATTGCAGATGCCAGAATAATCCATTTTAATATCACCACAAAGCTAAAGGACTTAAAAACCATCGCTCGTGGGTAATGTTTACAGCGTGGAAATGATAGCTCTGTACATCTGAGACATCCACAAATCCCCATGGGCTGGCTGTGAAAGGCTGTGTTCTGCACTGACACACAGCCCCACTTTTGTTCTGCTTTGCAGATCAGTGATTGCAGTCACAGCTGTGATACCAATGGTCACTCCTGATGGAAACGCATCAGTGCAACCAGCTCAGAGCCTTTCAGTTTTCCCACCCACACTTACACACACAGACCCCATAGCAAAGGATCTCTTTGCACTTCATCTCCTTGCCAGAGGGGCATGATTTTTGTGATAACATATAAAAAAAGTGCAAACACACACGGACCATATTTGCCCCACAAGTGCATTTTTAAATATATTTTAAATATTTAAAAACCTTTTCCCCCTGATTTGCCTATAAACCAGAGAAGAAATACACAGCATACAAGAAACACCAGCACTGGAATTCCAGTTTACTTTTTTTTTTTTTTTTCTTACAGTTTTAATTGACATAGTATTGCTTATCTCATGCTGGTAGTGGAAGGTCCATCTTATTCTCTTTGTCCAGCTAGACATTCATTTATTTGAAGTCACATCCATCTAGATTGTGAAGTGCCTTGGGAACATGGACTTGGGATCTTGGTCTTGGGAATCTCCATGGGCACTGAAAAAAGTGAGGGTCAGGAAAACTAAATTATTCTGAAGAATGTGGAAAGACATTTGGCAAATCACTGTGCCTTAGTATTTCTATCCATAGTGCTCAGAATAATCATATTTCTTCCATTAGGTTCTTTGGCACCTAACTTTAGATAACAACAAGGTCTTTTTGCTTCCTGCAAATGATGTGATTGATGTCATTCTGAAGACTATAATGGAAAATACATGCAATAAACTTTTGTAACTCATTTATTCATTGCTTTATATCCCTCCTCCCACCCATAACATACAATGTTCTTACTCACTGATTTTTACAGAGTCCGTCAGCTGTTCCTGATAGAGAAGGGCATGCAGGCCAGTAGAAAAGATTACCTATTCTGGATATATTTGCAAGGATATATTTGCTCCCAGATGGGAACATGTACGTTGATGAGACTAGAAACCTCATTTTTAATATCCATTGGTGCAGTCCATCCACATGAGTCCTTGTCAGTCTCCACTGAGGACAAACCTAAATGTGTTTCTGGATGGGGCAGAAAGGATTTAGGATATTTTTATTATTATACTTCATCTATTGAAGCCTAGTCTTTGTATACAGCACTGTCTTCTCTTTAAATAAACATTTGATCAGTAAAAGTAAATCCAAAATACGTTACATGTCAGAAAGATTGCCAGGAAGCCTTGTTTCTCTCCTCTCTTTGTCGCTGGAGATGTTATGCATGCAGGAATTTGGTACCATCAATTGTGCCTTACCTATTCCAGGAGGAAAAAAAAAAGAAAAAAAGAAAAAAAAGAAAAAAATCACTGTAATAAATGTCACGACCTGCAGTCAGGGAAAACCCAAATTCTCAAATATCCATGACAAGCAGAGCAGTCTGCAGCAGAAATTACAAGCGCTGCACACTGATCTAAAGTCTCTGGCACTTTAAAGTGCACATTTTCCAGATTTGCCCTTTCCATAGTATTCCATGGGGGCCACCCATCGCAACTGATGATAAGGTTGTGTGCAGGGTAGGTGATGAATCTGCGCTGATTTCAGAAGGTTTTTTTGTCTGGTTGCAGAAAATAGATACACATGAATCCTTGAGAGAAATCCTTAAAGGCAGAATATACAGGAATAAGGGCATTGCCTTGGTAAAAAAAAAAAAAAAAAAAAAAAAAAAAAAAAGAACAGGAAAAGAAACCCTAACTGAAAATAATAAGTAAATACTTCATCTTGGGTGAAATAAATCTTTTTTTCTGACCTGAAGTATGTTTAAAGCATTCACTGAATAGTCCCTGTACCAATGGCTTCAGTGTATGCAACCTTTTCATTCAGTGGTTTTAGATTTAGCTTTTGCTCTTTTTTGTCCCCCCACTTCCCCCAAAAAACACCACTGCACACCGAGTGTGACATTTGGACACAGGCAGAGACCTCCAGCAGCTCAGGGGGTTGCATTTGGGCTCTTGTTTGAGACTGTGATGCTGCATACAGAACAGCAGAGAAATTTAAGCCAAATCAATACATTCTTCTGTATTAAGGAAAAGAAAAGGAAAAGGAAAAGGAAAGGGAAAAGGAAAAGGAAAAAAAAAAGGAAAAAAAAAAAAAAAGCAGCTGATGCCTAAAACTGACTCCAGCATTCCTCGTCTTCGTGATGTTTTGATTTTGAGCTGTTTTAATGATGTCTGTGAGACTTAGATCCAGACTGGGTATCATGCTTGGTGCCTGCTCTTGAGGCTCAGGGCCAAATCTCAGCTCAGCCCTATTGGTGAGGAGAGGGTCAATCTGGAGGCATATTTCACATTTATATGCCTCTCAAAAGTCCATGCATGCCCATGCTCAGCCAGCACAGAGGAATCGCTGGAGGTATTACCACAGCTTTCCCTGTGCCATGTTGGTAGCCTGAGTGCATCAAGAGCAATGTGTTTGCTTTGCTTGTGCTTGCAGAGCCATGTGCAGTCCAGCACTGCCCGTCCTCACTCTGGGGGGAACAGCATCTCCCTGGGCTTGTCGAGATGTAAAGGGCCTTCCTAGTAAATTAGCTCTGCTGTACCAGCGGGACACGCCACTTAACAGCAGCAGGGAATATGGCAAGTGAAATGAACTGTTAAAAAATGTGAAATATTCTTTTTGGTGACAAAGATGAGGATGAATCCAGAACTGAGGTGTGTCTAGGGGTAGAAATGATTCCAGGGTTAAGACAGAAGAGGCTCTGAGCAGTGAGATTTATTACGCTGGGATATAGCCTTCCAGAGGAAGGGCTTGAAGACACATTGCTGGAATCGTTTAACACTTGGTTAGACAAAACACTGGAGGATATAGAGAGGATATATGGTGTGTTGGGTCTGTTTGGGATGGAGTCACTTTTCCCTGCTGCAGCCCACACAGTGCTGCACTCATAGCTGGAACAGCACTGGTATCACTCCAGCGTTGTGTCTATTGCTGCATAGTGCTGGCACAGAATCAGGACTCTCTCCAAGCCCCAGGAGCCAGCAGGCTGGGCAATTGATGGGGAGGGGACGTCACCAGGGCAGCTGACCTAAACCGACCAAAGGGATATTCCATAACACCTGATGTCACACTCAGCAATAAAGGGGGCTCTTGTGGGGGAGGGATCTCTCTCTCTCTCTGGCTCTCTCCTGAACAACCGGTACGCGTTTTGAGGCCCTGCTTCCCAGGACGTGGCCAAACATCGCTTGTTGATGGGAAGTAGAGAATAATTTTTCCTTTCTCTCTGTGCTTCCGCGCGGCCTTGTTGTTTCTTTTGTTACTTTCTCTCCCCATTCCCTTTCCCTTTAATTAAATCATTCTCATCTCAAACCTCGAGCTCTTTGTGTTGACTTTTCTCCCCCTCCTCTTTGAGGAGGCGGGGAGTGAGAGAGCGGTTGTGGTGGAGCTCGGCTGTCCATCCGAGTAAAACCACCACATATGGTCACAGATTTTTAGGGGTAGAAAGAGCTATTGTGATCTTTTAGTCAAACCTCCTGCATGACTCATACCAGGGGATTTGCCTAAATGTATTCCTGTTACAAGTCCAATAACTGTCAAGCACTAATGCATATCTGTTTGAAAAACACTCAGCCTTGATTTACAAGAAACTTCAGTAATCGAGAATCCATTGCTATGATAAGCTGTTCTTATGGTTATTTATGTTCCCTATTAAAAATGTGGGCCATCTTTCCATCTCAGTGTTGGTAGCTTTGGCTTCAAACCCTGCATCTGTTTGCTAAGCTGAAGGATCTTCTGTGGCACTCTTGCCCCCATGTATTTTAAGTCCCTTTGTTGTGCATCTCAGATGCTTATAGCACCACTATCACCTGGGCTTTAGCTCATCTCCCTCTCTCCTCCACTACCTCTTGGAAACACTTATCTTCTACTAACTCTGCCAATGCCAGTTCTTCAGAATAAGCTACATTTTGGAAAAAAAAAAAAAAAAAAAAAAAAAAGAGACATAACTTTGCTCCCTCAGCAATGGACAAAGCCATTTTGATGTGTGAAACACATATTGCCTGCCTCTGATTAATCCTGCTTGGATGGGGGATTGTATCTTCGGTGTCAGTATTTTTATAGAGTTACTCAACTCGAGCATGCAGTCAGCACTTAAGAAGAAGTAATAACAGGGCTGGGAGTGGTTCTGCTTCGTCAACATGGATAGAGCGAATAAATGTATTTAGGTGATTTAGTAGAGCAAGGGCAATTAAAAGAGCAATGCTCTAAAGTGCTGGCAGTACCATACCATCACTCTGTTTAATCTCAACGGCTTCACTCCTAAACAGAGAGAGCATGTATAGAGAAATCACTACATTTTTTATAGGTTCAAGAATTGAAGGGTTTCTGCAGCCCAGATCTTCTGCACAAGATAATGTTGCTCAGGCAGATAATTACAGGACAAGGGGGAATTGTTTTAAATTAAAGGAGGTAGGTTTAGATTAGAGGTTAGAAGAAAATTTGTCACTCAGAGGGTGGTGAGTCACTGGCACAGGCTGCCCAGAGAAGCTATAGATGTCCCATCCCTGGAGGTGTTCAAGGCCAGGCTGGATGAGGCCCTGGACAACCTGATCTAGTGGGTGGCATCCCTGCTCATGGCAGGGGGGTTGGAGCTGGGTGGTCTTTAAGGTCCCTTCCAACCCTGGATGAAAGGCTGGGGACTCAATGGGCTGAATTGTATCCCTGATTTCTTAGGGGAAGTGCCAGAGAAGTTTGGGAGGCCGTTTAAGCACGTTTAAGTTATGCTTGGGGTGCCTTGCAAGCCTCTTTTCTAGACCACTGTTCTCTGCCCTCTCTTTTTTCAGTCTGTGCTGCTGTTGATTTATATTTGTAGAAACCAAACCTAAGCTTGGCCAGAGCCTTTAAGGAATGCTGCTATACCTTAATAAAAGCGTAGTTAGTCTGGAGCTGTTGTTGTGAAAACAGCTGAGAAAGTCTTGAAAGTATAAAATCAAGGGACAATTAAATCTTTGGTTCAGCTCCCAAATGGGTTTCTGCTGGAGATTCACACTTAACAAAACACAGAAAATTGCATTTCATTTTGATACGTAAATACTGGTAGTGGGGGACTGTGGCATTTAGAAAGGAGAATAGCTTCACCAGAAAACTCACTTCAGCAAAATGGTGCGGTTCAGTTGAGCCCCTTTTATGATCAAAGAAATGACTGTTTTTATAGCACACTAAATAAAACCTGCTATTCAAGCTGGAGGTTTATTGGTAAAGGTGATTTTGCCATAGCTGGGGAGGGAGGGGAAGAAGGAGAGCTGAGAGATGAACATCAAAGCAGAGATGCATATCAATGTGGAAAAGCACAGCAATGCCATCTGAAATATATGGTGTTGCTCATCATCACCCCAACTAGCATTGCCACCAAAACATTTGTGTCATATGGGTTTTTTTTGTTGCTCTGAAACAGTGCTAACCTGGTGGGAAAATCTTTGCTACAGGTGCAGCGGAGGAACTGGTGAAAGGATCTGGAAGGACGAGGCACCCTGGGGAGCCAAATCCAGGGAATGGTAAAATTGGTCCATGTAGGAGAGCACTCAGGTTTGGCCAGGGCAGCCTGTGATGGTGGTGCCACCCCAAATTGCTGCTTTTATAGCCTTACAAGAGGATTTTCAGGGGGATGTTGGCATCCTCGTAGTGTGTCCATGCCTCAGGCATCCCAGTGCACTGCTGGGTGTCTTCAAACCTTGGAGACAGAAATTTGTCATGTATGACCTGTTTAGGCAGATTTTCCAGAAGGAATGAGCCACCCACATCTTGCTGCAGATCAAGTTCATTTTTTCAGGGTGAATTTGCTGAAGGCAGAGCTGATGTTGTCTCGACATTGGTGGCGCAGGACTCATTCCATGATGCAAAAGTGGGAGAACACTCCTCTTCTTTGTTATATTTGAACTCTGCTGTGAATTTTCACGAGATTTTACCCAGCTATGCCAAATAGATGTTCTGGCAGATTTCTGGACTTTGTGCTAATGCTGTAGCACATGCAATACTTCATGCAAGACCTTAGCTGCAATCAGGATGCTTTGAAAGAATTAATCTGGTGGTCAGTAACTGCTAAATGAAGTGCACGCTAAAAGAATGATGAGCTAACTGACTGGAGCTCACAGCTTTTATAAGCTTCTCTAAATGCCTGTTTTCAGGTGAATTCAGCATCTCCTTGACATTTAAGGACTCAATTTATAATCAGATTATTTAACTCTAGTGGAAAGAAGCACTGGCCTCAGCAGAAAAGCCATCTATAATTCCCCCACTCCTTGGAAATAAATAAATAAATAAAAAGGATTCAGGGTAAAACTGCAATTCCTATAATAAATGAAGGATAAAAGAAATCTTTCCATGCAAATTAAACACTGCAGGCTTTTAAAAAAATATAGCAGAAACTTACAGCGCACAGCTGCTCACATCCTTATTTCCAATTTAGTAAGCTGAGACGTGCCGAAGCATTATCGTCCCAGACACCACCTCAGACCTTTCAGTGATGAATACTTCTTACTGCTTGCATTTCCACAGGGCCAACAGGGCACCATCTATCCTGGGATCCTTCTGCTGTTTGATTTTGGCCGAGTCACTGTAGAGGTATACATTGCCCTCAAAGGCTTGAAGGGAAGAGCAGGCTGAGGTAGAAAACTAGATATGAATAGGTGGCTATGGCACTTCTGAAGGGATGGAAACACATTTTATATATCAAAATATAAATATATAAAATCTAAAATATATACATATATATTTATTGTATATAAAAAATAAAACCTTTATATCACTGATGCTATTAACTTCATTTAACAAGGCTTTTGGACAAATGAAAGCAAAGCAGTTTAGCAAGGCATTTTGCACTGTGAGCACTTTGTGGACATAATGTCCAGTTGAAATGCTCACTTAAAACTCTTTGCACTGGCATGAAGCCAAGCAAGGACCAAACCAGGGTTATCTTGCCAAAACTGTATTAGTTACATTGTAATCCACCGTAGCTGTTCTCCCAATTGTTCTCTCTGCCTAAACTGGGGTGGCAAACTGTGATATGCTTATACACAATATTTAAACTGCATTGTTATGTAAGTGGTGATGTGCTCTTTGTTGGAGATGACAGAAAAATCCCACTGTTTAGAGTTTTCCCAAACTCGGTGCTTAATACAAAGCCCTGAAAAAAGCAGAGTTGTTTAAACATTTGATAATGAAAATATGTGTAGAGATAGGCCTATCCCGTGAGTAATGAGTGGATCAGCCCGCAGATCCAAATCCTACCTTTATAAATTCACCATTCTGTTGCAATTTCCCCCCCAAAATCCTCAATCCCTGGGTTTGGAAATTGGAAGTGTCTTAAATGCAGCTGAAGACTGAAATAGTGCGCAAATCATCCAGTTCAAAGCAGTAGCAAAATTGATTTGGAATAACTGTGAAATATGCAAATTATTTAGCAAATCATTATGCTTTAGCAGGAATGCATGAAAAATTAAGATTTGCAACTGTGTGAGCATCTTTGGACTATTTGGTAATCTCTGTGTGTTGCTTTATCTTTTCCTTAAGGATACATAATGCAAAAGCCTTTGCAACATTATCTGTTTTATTTATATTTTTATTCATTTGTCTTGATGATGCCCACAGCATGAATAACAAGGTGCCTACAGCACAGCAGCAAATAATGGGACCATCATTTCCACAGGATTTCACCTTCTCTGTATTGATATGATTACACAGATATCTCAGGGAAGACAGAGCTGTGTGACAATGGCAGTGCAAATCTGGAAGGACGCCCGGCAGCTTCAGCGAAGCTGCTCCTGTTTTGTGCCAACTTGCACCACAGTCACTGATGTTTGTGTTCAGTGAATGGACACAAACAGGTGATGCTTTGCTTTTAATTAACTCACTCCTACTTCATGCTGTGTCTTGCTCTCAGGTAGTCCCCCTGCAGCTTTGTGTTAATTCCTGTCTCTCTGTCAATTTCTAATGAATGATCCTCGCTCTTGCGAGTGTGGTGGTGTTTGAGCTTTGCACTGTTGAAGGCTCAGGGTTTCGGGGAAGGAGTGAACTGTGGGAGCAATGAATTTGACACACCGCTCTGAGAAATCCCCTTTCTTTGGGGTGATAATGATGAATTTCAGGTTAGTGCTTGTTGGCACATTTTCCATTCATATTTCAATCAGAATTAAAACCCCTGCATCAGTTTTGAACTAGCTTCAGTGGAGTTTCTTACAAGACACTACTGCTGTTTGCCCTTCTAGCAGGTGTCATATGCCAGTTTCTGATCCCTCCTCACTGGTTAGAATCACCAAGGACCTAAAGGACTTCCTGAAACCATTTCAGACACTTGCTATTACAAACTGGCCTGACTTGATCACAGACCCCTGCTATAAATTGATCAAATGACTGCTCAAGCGATAAGTCATCAGGCCAGAATTAAGTTCTCCTGAACCTGGAGTCTCCTACACTTCGCATCTTTTATTTACACAGTAATGCTACCCCAAAAAGGCTCAGTGCATTCACCAAAAGATGAGAAATATCTCTAACCTGAAGTTCAAATTATGGGCTTCAACTGAGCGGTTTTCAGCTGTCCCACTGGCACACAGGAGGAAATGCTCAGCTTCAGTTTTGAGTGAAAGTATGAGCTGAGCTAGGATTATTTATTCATGCATTGGAGAAGGATATCTCAGGTTTTTTCTTCCTCTCAAAGGGTTTTCTTTTCCAGTAAAATATTTTCATGCATGTCTAAGAAGCAGAAATTGAAGAGAAAGCTTTTCAAGCAGAACAAATTACCTGAAGTTCCTCCTGCTTTTTAGAACTCCACGTAAAGAACAAAGGCTGCATCTGTGCTTTTTTTTTTTTTTTTCTTCAGAAAGAAGGTGCCCATTGCATTTGCAATTTACCCTCAGTACAACCAAATTTTTTCACTCAGTCTTGAAAATCTCAGCCTGACCTTTTGCTAGGCACTACCTACCTTTGCTAACCCTACTGTTGCTCTAAACTAGCTAGGTGCAAGGAAGGTCCAATTTGCATACAATACAGCTGCCTTAGCAGAGTGCTGTTCCTGAGCTAAATACCCTTCTCTGCATAGCTTGGAAACAATCTCGTGTCCCAGCATCCAGCCAACCCAGGTGGCAAGCAGAACACACGCCTGCACACATTGAAGTGGTCACAACCTCACCCCATTGATTTCCAATGAGATGTCAGCTCCTTGTTGCCCAATTTGCTACCAAAAATGCCTTACAGGTTCCTAGATCACACAGAGTTATTGAGCAATGTTTTACTGAGATTCTTGCTTGCTGGAGGGGCAGGGGTGGCCCTGAGATAAAAGTAAACACTTCCCAAGACTCTGA
>MU016696.1:101148-116230 GCA_011076525.1 Nettapus auritus | reverse complement strand
ATAAACACTGGTTAATAACTCTTCCCCTTCCTTCCCATCCTTTCCCCGTGACCTGTTTCTTCCTACTGCATTTTTCAGATTTTTTTTTTTTCAAGATTCCTTGTGCTCACCCAACCTTCCTGTATTTAAAAAGACTGGTTAATGTAACCTAAATGAATGCTACTTGTTTATTTGGCTGCTGCAGATGACTACTTCATGGCATTGGTCAGACCTGTTGGCAAGGATGCAGCAGATGCTTCAGACCCTGCCCTGCCACAGCCTGTACTGTCACTGAGGCACATCCTAAAGAGATCTTTTCAGCTGTGTTGTGCACTAAGCCTTGGAGTTGACTCTCTCCCTCTGCTCTGCACAGCCAGAGGTGCACCTCATGCATTTGCAACACACTGGGGCCCCTCTGGCTCTCCATGACCTGAGGCACTGTACATAGATAGATGCCTGAGCCTTTCATCTGCTAGCCAGTTGATGCTAAAGCCCCAGGTGAGGGACCAAGGGAGAGGCCACAGATTGACACAGCTGGGCTGGGGAGACTAAGAGCACAGCTGTGTTTGAAAGAGGTCCTCATGGCAAATTCCTCAGCTTCCTGGAATGTCAGCCTGCTTCTCTTTCATACATAGTGCTGAAGAAGAGGCTTGAACTGCTGATGAGCAGTCTTAATGCTATAACTTGTGCCTTGGAAAAGAGTAGGAAATATCGGCCTTCTGGGCTGCAAGCCCACACTGCTGTCACATTGCACTTGTTGAACCTCATTAGGTTCACATGGGCCTAGTTCTCAACCTTGCCCAGTTCCCTTTGGATGGCATCCTTTCCTTCTGTTGTATCACTGCACCACTCAGCTTGGTGTCATCTGCAAACTTGCTGAGGGTGCACTTGATCCCACTGTCTGTGTCATTGGTAAAGGTATACAAAGGGTGTCTCGCTTGCGTGTTAGGCATCATGGCTGAAAGATCAGCTAATAAGTACATGGGTTTCATCAGATATAGCACAGATAACATGCACAGTAAATTTCCAGGAATATAAAGTTAATCCTATGCAGCTATTAGGAAGGTAGTAACCATCAGTCTCTGAATGCTGGATAGTTAGCATAACAAACGTGCTTTACAAGTTAATGTTTAACTTCCCTACAAGCCCCCACACCCACTCCACCTCTAAAGTCCAGCAGTGAATGAATTTCTTCTGACTTGACCTTTCCTTCCCAGCTAGTCTGTATGGTGCTGGTTTAAGTCTGAAGGAAATACTGAAGGAAATTCACCAGCTTTAGGTGAAGGATAGGCATCACACAGTAAGTAGTGTTTGGCCCTAACTGGAGGGGGGAAGAGAGGCTGTGCCATGTGTACGTACGTACATACCAAACCACATTCAGTAAATGCACAACTCTATGCTGTGATTGCCTAAAGTTGGTTTTAATGTCTTTATCTTGAAAGTGCCCTTGTTCCTGTTAAAAAGCCTTACATTGGTTGATTAAACCTTCCAAAGGAAGAGTAGGAGGAATGCTGGAACAGGGGAGAAGTGACAATCAAGTGGGTGAGCAGCATTCATCTGATGTCGGTACAAACATACTTATAAGTAACCATGCGCTGCTGAGGAGTGCCATTTATCCATATGAGCTTTCTTCCCTGACAAAACTCCCCTCCACGGCTCAGTTTTCTGCTGCGTTTCCACGCAGCACAGAATAAATCTCTGGTCATCCTCTCTCAGAAGTCAAATGTGTTATTGTGATTTAAAACAGGACTTGCTATGAGCAAAAACAAACATATTGGCAAAGCCACCACGAGGGTTTTGTTGTTGTTTCAGAAACAGCATATGCACTTCTAGGCCATTATCATGAAGCTTTAATCACCCAAAGTTTTAATACTTCTCAGTAGTGAGTAAAATTATTTCTTCTTCTGAATGTATAGGGAAGACCCAGACAAATAAGAGTAGTCAACTGCCTTAGTAATCAAACTTTGCTGATATTTGTATATTATTTTCCATTAATAATATTTTTATAGATCCAGAGTTACAGGGTTGGTTCATTATTCTGTAGTGAATATATTTCAGGAATAGTGGAAATGGGTCCAACACTATATTTGATGAAAGTTTTCTCATTTGACCATCCCAGAGACACACTATGAATGTCTATCCTGACCGGGTCTTGTGTGTATGCTCATGGATGCACCTTTACATACTGGGACAACTGGGGAGAAAGGACAATTAGGGGAATGAACAAATTTCATCAAATATTGATTCAAACACATGCATAAGTCACCTTCCTTTCTTCAGTAGCAAGATTTGACCCAGTGGCACCTAGGTGGCATGTGGCAGTGCGTGCACAGATGCGGAGGTGGACTTATGTGCGGAGTGGGGTATGGAGACCCATCTTATGTATTGTAGCTTTCTCACGTGACTCCAGAAAATATCTAAACAGGATTAAACCTCAGCATCTGTCTGGAAAAGGGGGATAAAAGCAGTATCCTGGCGCAGAGAGCCATGGTAAGTACTTGAAGTGGATGGGAGAAGAGCCAGGTGCAAACTTCACTTGCCAGGGACATGTGGAGCATTTGTCACCCTTCCTCTTCCCAGCTTGGCTTCTGCCAATGGTTTCCTCTGACACCCCAGGCCCCTACACAGCTTCAGGCAGCTTCAACAGTTTTCCAGTCCCAGTGCCAGTGGGGGGTTGTTCCCTCCCCCTGTGTTGGGTGGGGAGGGACAGGCCCTGTACAGTTACAGGGTGAGTGTTTATACCATCTGGCCCATAAAACCCAGCATCGGAACTTTGCAAAATCCCATTATTTGTAAATGCAATTACATTCATATAAACATCTGTTTGGGCCCCTGGATGCTTGTGCGTACAACCAAAACTACTGAAATGACCTCCGAAAGTGCTATCTATCCCCCTTAGGAGAAATGTCTTTGTTGTTTTTTGCCAGTCTTGGGGAGAGGAGGCCAAAGTGGTGTGGCTGTTGCTCCATCCTGCCCACAGCAGTTCCTAGAGGAATGGGCTGTTGAGGGAAGACAAGAATGATGGGAAAAACTAGTCAAAGCTTTCCTTGAATGCGCTTTGACCAAGGCATTTGAAATACAGCAGGTTTTGTCATCGTTGTTGTTTAACACTGCTGCTTTCTTACTGTGGTGTTTCCAGTGTTTGCACTGACCAAGGAGAGAAGAAACAAGAGGGAAGCTGAAGTGGGAGAGAGAGCTGGAGTATTTACCACCCAACCAATCTTTTATTTCCTCTCTTAATGATTGTATGTTTATTGCGCTGCCTGAGGCTCAGTACAAAGTCTTTTGGACCAGTGATGAATTCATCAAATTAAATGCTGTGACCCCTTTGCTTTCTGGGAGTGTTACAAGCCTCCCAGCACCCTGCCTAATTTTTGCCTCTCACTTTGCTCTCTGTCCAACAGTCAAGCAGTTCTTCCTTTGCAACTTGGCTGCTCCCAGCTATTTATCTTCACTCTTTCTGGCCAATGCCAGAATGTCTTGTTTGAAGTTTTTATTTAGACCACTGCTGGTTTATGGAATTGTGCAGATTCTACATTGGGTGTGCAGCAGCTTCATGTCAGACACAATTGGCTTCTGCTGGGCTCTTGGCTTTAAAGGCAATAAAGAATCAAGGCCTCATTCTCTTCTCATCCCCACATAAATCAAATGTCTCTCCATTGAAGTCAGTGAAGTTGACTTCAACCCCAAAGAGAGAAGTTTCTGTTGAGGTGAAATGAGGGTGTGGGGCTGGGAAGCATCCTGTTGGTGGCCAGAGTCCATGCAGCCAGGCTCTACCTGCCCCGTGCCACAGAAACTGCTGCAACCAGCTTCAGTTCAGCATCTATAGAGATTTCATTAGCCTGGAGGGAGAGGACAGGCTAGGATTTTGACAGTGGGTACTTGTTTAAATTGCAGCCTTAAGAAGAGTTAGAAGAAAAAGTATGTTATAGCTCTGGACTATACCCACTATAAAAACATTATTTCCCACTTGAAGGCACTGATAAACTAAGTACAAGGCAAGAGGTCTGTTCAGATCCATGGAGGAAGTAAAACGAAGCAATTGCTGTATCTTCACTATTAACCTGCCTGTCACTGTGATACAAATCTGGGCATAGGAAGAGCTGAGCTCAAGACATCTGTGGTGAGTTGGATCCTCATGCACTCGGGGTGACCTACATCCCATCCAGCCCAACTGCAAGTGTGAGAGTTGGGGTCCATGATGTCCTGAGCATGCTCTGGGGAGGCTTTTCTGTTCCCACCACCTACCAAGAGTTTATATTCATCTATCACAGCAAAAGAAAGCTGAAAGAGAATTAGCCTAGTTGTCTTCACCTACCGTATTGCAGCAATGATACCAAACAAGAAAAGAGCAAGAATTCCTTGTTTTAAGGTTTCACTAAGAAGGAGATCAGAATAATTCCCCTATAGATAAAGGGCTGAGGGGAAGGGTGAGAAAGGAAAGTGTTGACCATGGAGGAGGTTTTAGGATGCAAGGATTCATAATAAGGAACAGTAGTGATCTGTCACAGAAGGCACACAGCTCGGCAGGAACACCCAAGGGCTTTTGCAGCAGCACTGAGCCTGACCAAACTTTTGCATGGAGTGGCACTGATTTCAGGAGGCTTCAGGAGTGTGTGCAATGCAGAGTTAACTGTCAGGCAAGGGCAGGACTGGATGGCTCAGAGGGATTTGCTAATGAGCTATCAAGCCGTGGGTCACTGGTTGAAATTTAATCTTCAAGAACAGTGATAGAAAATCAAATAAAAGTGCTGACGTCAGAGTGATGCTGCAGCAGCAGCTGAAGCGTTGCTGATGCCTTCTGCAGCACACACAGGCAGCTTAAATAAACTCGGAACAAACTGTGAGGAACTTGCCTGGCTGATTCCAATGGCAAGATACAGCACAGCCAAGGTTTATTCTATCTATGAGTAACTCGCAGGTCTCAGTGAGGTTGCTTGTGAATGACATCAGCATATCTGATCACAGACTGCGACCTAAATCCGGTGTTATACACCACTAAAAACAGTGGTGGAGGCATCTAGGTAGACTTTGCCCAGTGGTATCACAGTATGTGAATCAGCAGCGTGCCAGTGAGGAGAGGAGCAGGGCAGCCTGCAGCTCCCGTGATGGAGGATTTTAGTGTTAGGTCCCATGCTGGGGCCAGCAGTGATGGAAAGGCTTTGCCACTCCTGGGCTGCCTGGCTCATCTCTTTGGTTGAGGACCAAAGGGACAAGGACAGTGCAAGGGCAGCAGATACCCTCAGCATTGGTAGCAGGAATGCGCATAGGGCTCAGCACACTGTGACAGTCAGGCTTGTGCTCCTTGCTTAAGGAGAAAGGAGACTTTACTCACCCATGCCATCAACTGAGCAGTGCCTGTGGCTCTTGAATTAACTCTTTCTCTGCCTGAAGGATCACCCTGGCTTCTACCCCACTGATGTGCTTGTTGTCCTTTTCACTGATTTTTAGGAGCCCCTCAGTGGTCCTTCCTCTGAGGGTACGAGGTCTCTGCAGAGGGCACAAGCTGACATTTCAGCTCTGCGTCTTCGGCCTTTCTTGCTTCCAGTGTAGGCAGGGAAGGGAGCAACAGTCAGTGTTGTTTTCTGTGCCAGCTCTGATTACTTGGCATAAGAGCACTTAAGTAAGTTGACACAGATTTTGAGATGCTTGGTTTGCTTAAAAAAGAAAAAATTCCTTGGACTATTCTAGGATCTCTTCACTGCCTGAAGTTCAGTCTGCACTGATAAATGCTTGGGCTTGTCCCAGACCTGGGATGTGTTCAGTTGCAGAATATTTGTCATTTTGATGTTTATTTTCTATTTAAAAATATATATATATATATACTCTGGGAGAGCAAGAAGTTCAAAAAATAGATAAACTCCAGATTAATACACATTTCCTGTTTTGCTTCTTAACAAAACCTCAAAAACACTTTGAACATGTTTCCTAACTCAGCTGAGGGTGGAGCTGTGTACGCCCACACGTGACCTCAGGAAGTGCACCCAAGGACAATAGCACATCTCCTTTGGCATGGTGGGGCCAAAGTTGCTGCTAGCAGGGTAGTCAATACGTGCGCCTGTGGCCATGCATTTCAGACTTAAGAGTACCTTAAGCACATAAGCATATGGTTTCACACGTGTTCAGTGGTTGAAAGCTCAAAGCAGCCAGGTGTGTAGCTCCCAGCAGTCAGACCTGTGAGTCATGATGGTGCAGAGCTAGTATTTCCCCAGGTATCAAAAAGGGCCCACTTAGTTGAGTCATAGTCCGACCAAGACCACTGGTTTTAGGTGACATTCAGCTAGCATGAAACACTTCAACAAGACAAATTTGGGGCACATTTATACTGTTTTTGTTGGCCAAATCAGAAAGAGAGTCTTTGCCTCTGGTCTTCTTGTTACAGGCTGGCTTGCATTCACACAGCTGAGAGCTGGGAGTGCCTGGCATGGACAGACCAACCCACGCTGTGCAGTGCTTGATCCTGATCTCCACTGGTCAATGTCTCTCTTCAATTTTATTTATTTGTTTATTTGTTTGACTCTAAAAAAAGATGCCAGAATGGGGGCTGTTTGCAGCCACCTGCTTCCTTTGTGCTCTGGGAAGTGACTAGAGGGACTCTGGGGGTTTGGAGACTTTAGGCTAGCATTGCAATGTTGCACCAGGTGAGAGCCAAGGTTGTGCGGTGCATGTCTGTACGGTACCTGGAGCACACTGTCCTCTTACCCATGGCCAGCTTTCCTCTCAGATGAAACAAAAGGCTCCCTAATGGCCAGCTAACAAGTGTAGAGCACTGAGGATCTGGATATCAGGATATAGGAGAGGGACAAGGAAGAAGTCTGTTTAGCAGTGTGGGAACGCCTGGGCATTCCTAAGTGCCAGCTAAGCCTGGGACATGAGGAACTACCTGTCCCCTGACCTAGCTGTTCTCATGCCTTTCATGTGTCAGAGCTCTAAAATAGAAGATTTTCAGGCAAAAGACCTCCCCTTCCACTGGGCTGACTCGCTCTAGCCTCTGCATCTTACCTTTCTGGCTGCTGAGCAGTCAGGCTGTGGCAGGAGGGGTCAGAGCCACCACCCCAGCCCCACCTGTAGCCTGGTATTGCCCTGGCAAGTGGGGGTGCTGGGGTGAGCCCCCTCGGGCAGGACAGCCTGCATATCTACTTTTCCAGTTTCCAGATTAGTGCTCAAACCTTTAATATCTTGTGTTTCCTCTTCCCACTTACCCCATGGCACAGGTGCTTGCCTTTCAGAGGGGAATTTGCATTTTGAATCCCACGTAGGCAAGCATGCACACTGCTGAGCTTTGCATTAAGTCCTTACCCAGCCGCAGCCCCGAAAATAATGTTTCCCAGTGCCTCCACCTGCATGGCTATGTGCAGCCACACCAAGTCATCCCATGGAGGCACCACAGCTCACCACCAGTCAGGGGAGAAACACCTGAGTTTTGCTTGGGTGCTGCTTCAGAGGTATCCAAGCCTGCACTGCTTGTTTAGTTTGCGTAGTCACCTGCCCTAAGTGATGTGAATCATTCTGCATTGAGTGCCTAAAGCAGGCAGTCTCAATCTAGCCTCCAGGGTCTCCACGTTTACCTACAAATATAATGATATAATAGTCCTTGCCTAACTCAAAGGGCTGTTGCAAGATTTTAATTAATTAATGCTTGAAAGGCTTTGAGATGTTGGAAATGAAATGAGGTCTATAAATGAAGCGTATTATTATGACTTAGATGACACTTCTGCTTTACTTTCACACCATACCTGGGCACAGAGCGGGGCAGCTGCTTCCTCTGATTCACTGTGAATCATGCAGAAGGTTACTTAAAATGAAAATAGTATCGATATATTTACACATGGTAAAATGTTCTGAGGAAGAGACATTGCTTCTTATTCCAAGAGTGCTGCTCTCTCTCTATTTTTTCCCCATTTCTCAATGTTACCCCATCTATACCGGAATCCTCAGTTACTCAGCACTCAGTGTTTAAGTGCGATGTGCCAGAAGGTAGCTGCTAGGATTTGCAGAAGACCTAATTACTCCCCAGTGATAGTTCTGGCTGGCACTGGTGCTCATCCTGAGCACTATACTCCCCCAGGTAGCTTTTGGTCTTCCATTTCACTAGCATGACTGGTGTTAATTATAGCACTGCAGTTTCAGTGGTGGGCAAGACACCCAAGAGACATTGGTATCCCCGAAGTTCTCCCGTGTGCCTAGCATCATATTAGCACACAAAACTCTTTGGACCAAGTCCCTTGGTAGGTCACACCATTTCATTAAATTACAAATTAGCTCATTAGATTGCAAGTCAAATTTAATTTTCTCGATATGTAAATTCTTCATGAAGAATGCTATAAACTTACTTGCTAAGCACTTTGCCTTCACTGGTAAATGAAACACAGGTTGATGCTTCACGGCTAAGAGGGGGAGAGGGGGAGAAGAGAGGAGAATATTTACGTCAAAACAGTGTAAGTCTGGGTGATGCCACTGAACACCCAAAGGATGCTGCTGTTCAGCTAGCCAACAGCAATAGGTGGCCTCAGGAGAAGGAGGCTGGATGGCCATCCAGGTGGCTGCTATGACCCTGTCATCAGGCCTCCTACACCAGGGGCAGCTCTTTTCATGTGCTTAACAGAGTACTGGGCAGCTGCTTTTGCTCCTCACAGTGCAAGAGGGGTCCTGGCATTGCCATCTGGCCCCCTGGCATTTCCCTATTTTGGTCCACTAAATTTGACGAAACTAATGACCTTTGGCCATGGCCAGAAGAATATTCCTTTTTCCAAGCCGTGTCACTAAGAAGCATCATCACTTCTTTTATTATCATCCTTATGTCTTATGTCCTCATCAAAGATATGATATACTGTTTCCCCCAAGAGCAATTGCTAATTCAGGGGATAGGAGATGCTTTGAAGGCCAAGCAAAATTGTACTGATGTAAACTGTCTGGTGGCCAATGGTATCTCGTGTAAACTGGCCTTTCTGAGTCAAGTTCAGACAAAAGCGAATCTCACAAGACTGTATCTCTCAACCAGAGTTGCCAAGACAGTGGAGTTTGTGCTGGCTGTACACATGCTACTGGGTGTTATTCTACCTAGCTTGTCCAGGGTGCTTAGCCGCAGTAAATCTCAGACTGGTTTTACAAGAGAGGTCAGTATCTTTACCCTCATTTTATGGGCAGATAAACCAAGGTGCAGGTAGGGCTAATGCCAGAAGGTCAGTATCAGAGCGAGAAGCAGCTAATTGCAACAGACTTTAATGCATAGTGTATGAGCATTAGTGCAGCATCAACCACGAAATTATGCAGAGTTACCAAAGACAGAAATAGATCAGGACTGACCTTTTCTCTACAGATAGGGATTTGCTCTCCAGAGACTCTTTTCCCCCAGAACCAGTAAATTACTAAAGAAGGGCAGGTGCCATTTCTTCCCCTAGGTGGTTATGCCCAGAAGCAGTAGAAGTCATTTTTAGGATATGGTTTCCCTCGTATTTACATCAAGCTAGCAGCAGTGTTTATTTTAACTCAGTTGCCAAGCTACTTTATTTTTAGTTGTCAGTGTAGTATCAATTTTTAATTCTTGCCTTGTTTAAAACAAGTAAAGACATTTGAATGGGAACGTGAAATTCACTGGAAGAATTATTGTTGCCTCATAAATATATATTGATAGCCTAAGAAAGCAGTGATGCTCCCTTTTCCATGACTAGAAATACTCCAAATCTCTAAAGCAACCCTAATATTTTACTCTAAAAGACCAAAGCACAAGCTGGATTACCTTTCAGTAAGAACTTTATAGATTTTCTAGCTCTTACAGGGATTCCTTAGGGAATCTTAATTCATCCAAATGATATTGTTCTCTTGATGACTATCACACTCCTATAGGAAAATTTGCCAGTGGGGTATAATCTTGGATTAAAAGATCCTAGAAAATAGTACAAAATTGAGTAGGGGGATGGGAAGAAGAAGAAGAAAAGAAAAGGAGGAGCAAGATATTTTTTTAAATGTGGCTTGTGAAATTCACACAAACAAGAAAAATCCGGTTGCCATGAAGACTGATAAGCCACATGTATTTCTATAAACGTGTCAGCTTGATGGACTACATTTCTGTGGTTTACTCAATTACCACATTTCATAAGAATATAGTAATTGCCATACTGTACCTCGTCTAGCATCCCATCTGAAGAACATTGAAAAGAAGGCACATAGAAGAAGAAAATGTCACACTGGGTCTGTGGAATGCACATCTTCCTCCTTCCCTCTGTTTAACAGATTGGCTTTTGTCCTTATGATTCAAATTTATGTTCCTTCATTTCTCTCCCAGTGTAAGAGTAAATAATCTTACCATCTGCACTTCAGAAATTCATCTCCTTTTTTTTTTTCTGTTTATTTTTAACTTTATAATATTTCAGATATATCCTGCCACAGGAAATGAAAGTTGAAATAAGACCAGTCTGTTAGGAACAAAAACATTAAAGATGAAAGCCCTCATGGAAACTAGCTCCAGAGTAATAGCAATGATTCATAAGATATGAGGCTCAGTGGATAGAAACTGAGGGCAGGACTAAGACTACAGTAAAAATTCATCCTGAATTTTTTCCTGAATTACCAGGTAAAATGTACCTTTACACTGCTTGAATGCCTTCTACTCTAAGTGTTGCCAGAGGACATGAAGTTTACACAAGTTTTTGTTTGTTTTTGTTTTGTTTTGTTTTATGTTTATTAACGTGCACCTACATCTAAGGAGGAGATGGAGAGTTGGGTAGTGGTGCTCTGAAATCCCACACAAATTTTAGGGACTGGAAGAATGTGAGTAGTATTACAACAGGTACCTGGAATTACCCTAAACGTAGTTTCTTGTTTCCCAGATCTTTCTTGTTCTTACTAGGATTATATAAGATGCTTTAAAGGCAAGTTTAAAGAGAAATTTTCCAGGTTGACTGCCAAAAAAAACCAGAAGAATTTTCTAACAATGTGCAGCAATGTATGAGTACTTTTTTCAGCAATAAGTGATATTTTTCAGTCTGCAGAATTATATTGTTTCATCCTTTGGGTTTTCATGTACTTTTTTTTTTTTTTTTTTTTTTTTTGGCAGGGCTCTTTTATTGCATAATGATGATATATTTATTTTGACTTTTAATTTGCAGTCTTAGAATAGGCCTTTGGTGGCTGGGAGAAGTCATGGCAATGAAAAAGAATCTTCTCTGAAAAACAATATTCCATTTTTAAACATAAAATCTGGCCAAATTTTGAGTGATTTCTTGAGGGTCTATCATGAATATGTTTGTGGATCACCTACTAGAGACATTCATTGAGGGGTTTCTGATGGTTTAAGAGGGCTGAAGAAATGATGTTGGACAATAATGTGATGGCAATATAGTCACAATAACTGTAAAGGACCAAATCTTAATTTTCTTAAACATTCTTATTCTTAGCACTTGTCTACACATAAAGACCCCTTTCCCTTATCTGTGCTACAAAGGATACAATCAGGCACAAAAGAATGGACTGATAGCTCATCATTTACCCCGCTTGCTTTTCACTTGCCAGTTGATTTTGTCCCTGGAGCTATACTGCTTGCTTTTCTTCTCAAAAACACTTCTGAGTTTCCCTTGAACTAGTAAATCTGTCGAGTTTAAAAGGAGAAGAAACCAGGGGATGTCTGCATGTAACAGCACTGTTTTTCATGAGAATTTTTTAATGTCACAAATCCAATGTGTATCCACAGAGCTTTACACAACCTAATAAATGACCAGTTGACACTGTGCCTCTAATTGTCCTCAACTGGAAGCAAAAATGCTGTCTGTGAGCCAGAGCTGATTAACGCTATTGGTTGATGAATTTTCTTTTTTAAAAAAGGAGCCAAGGGAGAGCCCCAACTGCTCTGAACTTTCGCAAGGACTGCCTCTGCTTTAGGGGAATTTTGATTTTTCCTGCTGTTTTGTTTGTTTTTAAAAAATGGTGATGTCTAATCTTCAGGAATGTACCTCATCATCCAACCCACAAACTGTTGGCAAAATAATAAGCCTGTACAGAATGTACTGTTAGATCTGTTAGATTTTTTTTTTTTTTTTTTTTACTTCTTCCTTTCAGAGGTATAAATCACAGCTTTTTGCTTTTTGCAAATTAAAGTATAGGCTTTGCACTGGATAGTTGGCACCATTTCATCTGGCCAAATGTTCCATGCTGCTTCCAAAGAAACTGTGGACACTGAGTTGGCTATAGTTTGCCCTTGAACTCCTTTGCAAAACCTCAGTCTTTATAGGCCTCCAAGAAAGAAATATAAATAGTTTATTAAGTTACAGTTTAACTTTTTTTGTGTGAAGTTGCTGATATATTTTTTCACTGACTTTTTGTTTTTTACTTCCAGTCTACATGAATGACATCATATTGCCATATAGGCAAAAAAAGCAAACAAACAAAAAAACTATACATTTTTTTACTATCTTAAACAAGCAGAAAAGAATCCCAAACAAAAAAATAGTTCTTTTGCTAGCTGGTTGTAAGAGTAAGTTTCTAGTAAACCATACTCAATTGCTACTGAGTAAATGTTTTTCCCGTAATATTTCCAGACACCTCAGCTACACATTTGCCTTTATGTCTTTGTAATGCAGTAATCAAACAGTGCCATCTTTGCAGCTTTTGCTGCTAACATAACTATAATGTATTTCTAAGTAATATGGAAATAGGAATGCACTGCCTCCTGTGGTCTCACTCCTTGAAGCACTTGCTGGTCTTGTCTGTCAAATACGGTTTAAAGTTTTGATCATCTAAATGTTTAGCAAGGAATAAATGAAAATTATTGGTGTGTAAAACATTGCAGATCTTGTGTTAAACTTGGACTTTTCCTTCTAGCATCCTTGTACTGCTTTCTTCTGCAATGCTTCTTTTCTATTGATGTGATGCCATCTTTGGTACTCTAACAAAGGGCTATATAAATGTTTGGAAGCCAGAACAGATGTTTCTGGGCATCTTTCATACTGTTTGCCAATTTTGGGCATAAAACAAGATCCTAATCACTTGTGGTTATTGTAGATTGTATGATTTTTTCAAAAGAAGAGTCAGCGTGCTGGGTCCAATGATTTTCCTGTCTTCTGGCATCCTACCACATCTTCTTTACTACACCATAATGTTTCTCAAGTTTGCTTTGTTTCACTCTCATAATTGGCTTTGTATATCCACTGACTGATCTGATTTTCCTATCGAGTCAGGACTGTTCACTCCAGATTTTCACTAGTGTAACTGAGAGGAAAATTTGGTCCGAATGCTCTGTAATAAGATATATTATCACTGTCAATATTTTTCTTCTTCCCATCACTGCTCTACCATATGGCAACTTCACAGGAAAGAGGTGAACTGCATATGTTCTTAGCAGGAAGTCTTCATTCCCTTGCAAAATCGAGATTGGTTTTAATACCATTCAGATTTAAACATGGAGGAAGTCCTTAATCCTTTAGCATGGTATTTTCGTCTAACTTCAGCCATCCAAAAGCTAGGCAGCCAGTAGAAACCAGTCACTGGGGCTCCTCCTATAGTCATGGGAGGGAGGAAGCAACTGAGGGAGGGCGACTCATTGCATCCTAAGATAAGAGTCAGGGGAAAGTATTTTTCTTGTGAACAAGAGTGCACATCTTTACACCTGCTGATCCCGATGATGTTGAATCAACGAGTTGAGCTTCAAAGGCTCAATTTGCATTCATCTGTATCAGTGAATGGAATGGGGACAGGAGGAGATTTTCCTGAGCTGCTGGTAGCCTCCTCCCTGGCACATTTTGGCCTGTGCCAGGCAGGCTCTCCTCAAATAACACCTGAGTGTGATTCAGTGGACATCATAAGCCAGGGACTGTTTACAGTTGGCAAAACACAGATAAGGCTGCCCTTTTTTGGAGTAGGAAATTTAGTCCTAGCAAGACAAGCCACCTTATCTGCCCACTTTCAGGGGCAGAAAATGGATTATGGCTCATATATTTACTGGTGTACATACAGTCAAAGAGGTGTAAGCAGCGAAGAAAGCAATATAAGAGAATGAAAGATGAATTTCAGAATTTATTCATTTACATTGCCTGAAACTGGGACTTGGATGCAAGTAGCAACCAAAGAGAGAAGAGTTCCTGTTAGTGGCCCTTTTTATTAAGCATGTTTTAACGATGTGTCAGTGGTAGAGAATGACTGACCCCCTTTGAGTAAATATGGAAAGCAGCATTTGTAAAGGAAGACTTCCAGGACCCACTATACCTAAATGTTTTTCTAAAGCCTGTCACATTACAGATGCCCCTTGAAGCCATCATTAGGAAACCAATATCCAGAGGGTTCATACCCAGCTAAATGCCCAGTATCACCCAGAGGTTCTACAAAGTTTCTGAGCTCTGTTTGCTGGGTTTTACAGCCGGGGGGAAGTCTGCCTTAAAAACACCCTTCACCACAGAGTGCCCAGATCCAGCAATAAGCAACGCAAAGTGTTTCAGCCACTTTCAACCACCGTGATGAGGCCCAGGGACCATGGGATAAATTCGGATGAATAACCTTATTTCTAAGTTGTTTCCAGGGAGCGTATGGGTGTTGCAGACATTTAACTGCCAGGCTATTCATTTTTTTTCTGCACTAATAGTTTCCATGCTAGCTGACTAACCAGTCTTCTTGATGTCTTGCGTCAATTTTCTTATGAAATATGAAAATAATGTTAGGAATGAGCCTAGAAAGCTCCTCATCTTTCAGATTGGGCCATGGTGCCAAAAGTCTGGCTGGCATCATCTCCAATATTCTGCAAACAGCATCTGCATGAGCATGTTGGTTGTGTAACTCGTAAAGTGAATGTAAGTGGCTGCTGTGATTTGCTGAGCAGCGCTGATTAGAGCTGTTTGGCTAGAGGGATGCTTTGCAGCCATGCCCTGCCTTCCCCAGGAAAGGCAAGGGTGCAACATTTGCAGGAATGGCTCTGGGGAGATTTCTGCCCCCCCCCAACTCAGGCTTCCTCTAATCCCAGATGTGATTAGCAGTGCACCTCTGCCAAAATGATCCCTGCTGGGATGAGCACAGAAAATGAGTGTTTTGGAGTCATGGACCCACCCCAGTAGCTGCCTCTGAGGTTGATCTGGTGTACTGGGTCTGGCTGGGATGTTAACTTTCCCTGCAGCAGCCCATA
>MU016696.1:68141-81148 GCA_011076525.1 Nettapus auritus | reverse complement strand
TTAAAGATTTGTTCAATACATTAGATGTTATAGCTGCAGACTTTTTTCTTATCATCTCCTCTTAATCTTGAGAAACAGTAAAAACAAATGAGATTTTGGAAATGGAAACCATATCTTTAATGCTAATTAGGCAGCACATAGTCTTAGCACTTAGTCTTCCCGTCCTTGCATAAATAACAATTAGCAATAATTTAGCAGTTGTATACTCTGGCATCTTCTAAGCCATACCAATGTATACCATTCCAAATTCCCTTACAATAATTAGGATCATAAGACAATCAGCACTAATTAAGAAGAAAATAAGTATAATAACAAATGAAACAAATCTAGTGATTTTTTTCTGTTCAGTAGTTCTTTTTCCCTCTACAGTTTATCAAATTGTTGTAATGGGTAGGAACTTTTCTAATTGAAACTAGTTATGAGGTTTCCCCTGCTACTTTGAGCCTCATGTTCAAATCACACTAAGCTCATTAAATAAGTAACAAAGCTGGATTTTGTAGCACATATTGTAACTTGGTTCACATTAATTAATTTCGCCAGGGGAATTTTAGGTTGGATCTTAGGAAGAACTTCTTTACTGAAAGGGTTGTTAGACATTGGAATGGGCTGCCCAGGGAAGTGGTGGAGTCACCATCCCTGGAGGTCTTTAAAAGACGTTTAGATGTAGAGCTTAGGGATATGGTTTAGTGGGGACTGTTAGTGTTAGGTCAGAGGTTGGACTCGATGATCTTGAGGTCTCTTCCAACCTAGAAATTCTGTGATTCTGTGATTCTGTAATTAGCACCACATTTTGGAGGTAGTAAGAGGCTGTTCAGCAGCAAACGCTACCTAAAGGGACATTAGATAGGGATTTTTGCAGATCTAGGAGACTACACAGAGACCTCAGCTGGGTATCATAAAGCATTATCAGATATGGCTGAAATGTCACACATACAGAATCACAGGCCTCAAGACTGTATGCTAAATACATTACTTTTTCTATTCTGCCCATTCTGACCCTGTCTTAATGTCTGTTGTTATTTGGAGCAGGCATCTGGGGAAATATACAGTCATTACATCTGAAGGTCATTCCTGTCTATTGGTGACTGTGTCATAAAACAGCACACATTTTCCACTGCTGCTTTGGGTATCATTAGCACAATTTCACTTTCAAAAGTGGGCAGCAATCTAGATGCCAGCATCCTTGCAGATCCCAGCCCTATTTAACAGATTGAAATTGCTACATGATGTTTAATGATGCGAAAAATATATGTGGCTATGTGCCATCTCCATTTAGTTGTAGGTAGCAATTTAAAGGTAAGCAGTTGGTAAGTGTTGAATATAGTTCAAGATGGGTGAAAGAAATCCACAGACCTGTAGTCTTGCATTTTCTCACTGCAAATTCACCTCATCTTAAGCAGTTCTTAGTACATTCTTATGACACAGAGTGACACATGTTAAAACAGGCTGTTGCTTTGCTGCTGTACTGCCACTCTCAATCTTCATGGACAAAGACACGCATGACCTGATCTTATTGGAAAATCTCAGATGCCCTGAAACCAGACTGAATCAGAACAAGTCACAGTCTAGTCTGTACTTGTATGGTGTCCCTTTCCAGCTGCCATTGTTTTGTAGTCACTAATTAATTGACTTTTATAATTGATTAATTAAAATACCCTAAAAGTGGTGTAGTAATTCTGACATCTTGGATATTCTGGAGTTGTTGGGTCTGCTTTGACTTCCTAGCTGTGTGTATGCAGATTGTCAGAGACCTTCCCCCCCCCCCCCACCCAGCTACTGTTCTTGGCACTGGGTCTGGTCCCAAAGCTATGCTCAGTCCCAGATTGCCCCCCAAGTCATCCTCCATGCTTTCTTCCCACCCATGCAGATCACATCTGGGCAGCTTACAGATGGGGCAGTCAAGGTTCAGGGTCCAGTTGTAACTGGCAATGAGAGGTGGCTCCCATCATAGGAAAAGTGAGAAATGTCCTCACATAAAGCAAGAAGGAAGAAGTGCCAGTGGCTTTTATCCCCCTCTGCATTTCCAGACAAACTGATTTCACCAAATGACTATTATCATTCGAACTAGTGTTTACAGGACTACTGTGAAAAACATCACAAAATATCATTGCAGTCTTCCAAGATCAAAAAGATGTCCTATGTAAATTACGAATCTGTGGAGAAGTGTATAGTCCAAAGTTACTGAAAATACAAAAAAATGCCTCTTCCTGAGATTTGAATAATAGTCACCAAATGGAGATACTTTCCAAGACACAGTAAAAAGCTTCATGAAGGCAGTCCACAAAGCAGTATTTGTTCTTGTGCTATCAGTAAAATGGCCAACACACATAACATGCACGGTGTGCAGGTTCTTGGTACATCAGACAGGGATCCGTTCTATTAGGAAAGTTGTCTTCTGCCATAGATGGAAGACATAGTCTTATACCTGGACAACTCAGTCCATAAATGATTGTTTCTACAGTGTTGACTTTATTAAACACTTCTTCATGTCATTGCATCCAGTGGTGTCAACATCCCTTTGCCTTGTTCTGCTCGATGGCTGATCAGGGCACAGATGCTGCTGTTTCTCTGAACCAATCGGTGGTTTGAGAGACTTTCCTTTTGAGGCAGTTAAAGTCTATCTGCAGTAAAAATCTGTGGTGGTTCCTGGATGTCAGAGAAGCAAGGTGATGGGAAGCATCTCCAAGAATGGCTTTGATTGCCTGCCTTCTTCTATTGCTTCCCTTCAAGGAGCAGAGGATAGTACGGCTGATATTATCTTTCTAGTTACTTGGTGTTTCTGAGGAAGAACTAGAACAAAACATCTTCATTTGCAAATCTTTGCTATTCGCTTTCAAGCACCTGATGAAATTACATAGAAGAAAAAGTCTGGAAGAGGCTCCCTCTCACCTAGTTGTGCAAACTGGAAGCTTCAGTGTACATAAAAATTAATATTTGGTTACATAGCACTCTATTTTCTGTAGCATGCCTCTAAAAATCTGAAAACAGACAATGTTTTTTTCTTAGGAATATATCTAAGCAGCTTAATAAATGGAGCAACTGGTTCTGCACAAAATCTCCTAGGGCTTGCTGCGGGCCAAAAGTTATGTTTCTTTATCTGAAAAGAAAGTGTCATCCAATTGAAAATGTGAAAAAATATACATAAACTAAAGTTTTCAATAGAAAACATATATGCCTGAAAAGAAGTTAAAGAGGTAAGGAAGTAAGTTTAATGAAAAATAAAATATGTTTCCTTATTCCAGCATATGAGCAGTGTGTCTCTGAGCAACCCCAAAACCCCAAAATGTATGAGTTAGGATGTCCTGCTTCTTTGTGTTTAAAGCAGAATGTGGACCCGGGTAGGCATTACCTGGTAGACGTGCTCTCACATCCACTGCAGAAACACCGGAAGGTCACCACTGGTTTTGTTACTCATGAGCACTTCTAGCCACGTCCTGATGAGAGTCTGAAGACCAAACGAGTCAGGGAACCAAGGTACTTTTCTACTCCTGAGAGGTGACCAAGCCAATGGTGTGCAAGAAGGAAGGGGAAGGAGAATAACAGGAACTTGGACTGTATAGTCCTTGTATTGTGGAAAACAAAACAAACAAGGAGTCACTGGATTTTTATTTTTATTTCATATACCTTAAAATTGCTTCTATCTAATTATGGTCTGTAAAGAAGTGGTTGCAACAACTGCAGATGGGGAATGCTGGTACTTTCCTCTCTTGCAGAGGCCCTTTGAGGTTTGATTCACTAAAATCTGTAAAATGCTTTGAGGTCATTGCGTGACAAACACAAATTAATAAAAATGAAGTGAATTGCCATCCCCTGTTCTCTGCAGTTGACATAGACAGAGAGGTTTGTTATTGTTGAATTTGTTGGGGAAAAAGTTGGCACATGTCTAAGGCAACTCTGCCCTTTGCCTCAACATGAGCCAGAATGTTTTAACGTTGCAGCAAGCCTTACTTTCAGAAGGACTGGTTTCTGATTTCAGTTATTTCTGAGTTGTAAACATTTTCAGGGACAAGGAATTCCTTTGCATACACATATTGCTATTTGCAAAAACCAGGACCAGTCCAGTGGAATTTTGTTTTTCTCTCAACTGAGTCATTTTATTCATCTGGGAGATTTTATTTAATACTCTGGTATTAATGACAGTAAGAAATTAAACAGTTGTTTCACTCATTTTTCTTTTCAGTGTTTGTGTCTTTCTTCCCTCCACCCCCCAACCCTCGTATCTTTATAATCATGTTTTAAGACCGTAAATGTTTCCAAAGGTAGTGCCAGATTTAAAATACTGGTTGTTACTAAAATGTGTGGGTGGCTTTACCCTCTCTGTTCGCCGCCTCCAGCTTTTATCTGCCCTTTTTCAATCCTACTATAAGAGAGGAATGCAAGAAAATAAACTCATTTAGGGGAGAAGCAGCTTGACTCCTTTTATGATTATTATGATTATTTTGTCTGGAGTGACTACCCTTTAAGCAGATAAAACCAAAAATGAAGGGAAAAGAAAAAAAGCTTTGAAAGCTTAAATTTTGATGCAATAAATCAATCAGGTAGGCAGCCCCTGTCTCCCAGGCTTGTTTTCATCTCATCCCCCTGGTTGCAAAGGAGTTACTCCCATTTTATGCTACAGTGGCAGAGATGAGGATCCAACATTCATTCTCTGCCAAACGTTTTTAAATCAAAAGGACATTCCTGTAGGCTGCTGCAGCATATCCCAAGCCCTGCTGTGCTCTCTGCTGCATACAGGGAGTATGAGGTAAATACTGCACATTGCAATACGAACAGTGAAGAGGAAGCAAGGAGCAGAGCCAGTGTCGTCCTCCTTCAAGTGCTGTAAATTTGAAGCTGGCATGAACGCAAGGAAGGGGTGTGATGTGAGCACCCCTGAACAGGTGGTGAAGGTGAGAGGATGTCAAATGTATTCGTTGTGTTTCGGCTGAAGGTCACGTGCAAGCGAGGAGCAATTGCATCACCAAGCCCTGAACAGCCTAAAATGCAGCACGCACTGAGGCTGAGCTGTGCCAGCAGGCTTGAACCCCAAACCACCCTGTGGTGGTTTTACCGTGCTGGGCAGCTGAACAACACAACTGCTCTCTCACTCCCCCTCCTCAGAGGAGGAGGGGAAGAAGTAAAGGAAAGAACAACTCACGGGCTGAGATAAGGATAATTTAATTAAAGGGAAATATATATATATATTAAGGAAATATTATTAATTAACAATTCAACTAAAGGGGAAAAGGGAAAAAGGGAAAGGGGAAAGGGAGGGGGAAAGGGAAACAGCAAAACAAAACAAGTAAAGGCTATATGGAAGTGCAGAGGAAAGAAACGATTCTCTACTTCCCACAAATGAGCGATGCCTGACCACGTCCTTGAAGCAGGGCCTCAACGCACGTAGCCGGTGTTCGCGAGGAGGACAGACGTTTTCGCAACGAAAGCCCACCCCTCCTCTCTTCCTCCTTCTTCCACCTTTTATTGCTGAGTGTGACATCATATGGTATGGAATATCTCTTTGGTTGGTTTAGGTCAGCTGCCCTGGTGATGTTTCTTTCTCACTTTTTGCCCACCCCCCAGGAGGGTTAGAGAAAGTCCTGATACTGTGCCAGCACTTCTCAGCAGCAGACACAACACTAGTGTGATACCACTGCTGTTCTAGCTACAAGTGCAGAGCGTGGCACTGTATGGGCTGCTGCAGGGAAAGTTAACATCCCAGCCAGACCCAGTACAACTTCCACCCCTTATTCCATAGCATTTGTGTCACTCTCAGGTCCCCCATGCTTTGGCATATTCTCATCACCATTGTTCCTTGTTCTTTAACAAATTGATAGGTAGATACATCTTTACATTCTATAGGTCTTTCTCGGAAAATGTCCATAAGAACTGCTGATGATTTAGTCTTCATCTGCCGAAGTGGTCACTCAGGGCAGGCGGAGTTGGATGCCTGGACGCCAGCACCAGCTTAGCTCAGGACCTTGTTGCACTTGCCCAGTTCCTTGTGAAGTTGACCTGTCGTTGATCTTGCAGCATCTTCCTACAACATAAAACTTAGATTATAGATTAGTTTTCTCCCAAAGTCAGATCTCCTTGGGGCACACACCTGATATCCCCATCCTTCTGCATTACCCACCAGGTATACCCTGGTCCTTGGGCAAAGACAATCCCACGAATGGGTTTGCCTTTTCCCGAGACAGGAGTAACCCACACCGCCTTCCCCATCCACTTTCCTACATGCACTACGGGGACTTTAGCTCCCTTTACCGTGTGTAGGGGTTTTGTTTCAGCAGGACCAGCACGGCTGTCAGACCCCCTGTTATTAACTAGCCAAGTGGCTTCTGGTAGATTTATGTCCCAATGTTTCCACGTCCCAGCACCTAATGCTCTTAACATAGTCTTTAACAGTCCATTGTACCTTTCAACCTTCCCAGAGGCTTGTGGGTGATAAGGGATGTGATACACCCACTCAATACCATGTCTTTTGACCCAGGAGGTGACAAGATTGTTTCGGAAATGAGTCCCATTGTCAGACTCAATTCTCTCTGGTGTACCAAGACGCCACAACACTTGCCTTTCCAGGCCCAAGGTAGTATTTTAAAAACAGTCAAAAACAGATTTTACCCTCATGGCTCTCTTGATTGCAGCACAGGTCTCACACTCATGGGTAACCTGTGTGATGGCCTCAATGGTCAGGTCCACGTCCTCGATCACGAGCCCATCTATATGTGGCATCCCTCCCCAGATGTCCTGATGTTTCATGGGCCCATCGAGCTACAAACAGCTCACCCTTACGTCCCCAGTCCAGGTCCACCTGAGCCACTTCAATTTTTGAAGCTCGATCCACCTCTTTGTTGTTCTGATGTTCTTCAGTAGCGCGGCTCTTGGGCATGTGGGCATCTACATGACGTACTTTTACATCCAGGTTTTCTACCCGGGCAGCAATATCTTGCCACAGAGTAGCAGCCCAGATAGGTTTACCTCTGCGCTGCCAGTTGTTCTGTTTCCATTGCTGCAGCCACCCCCACAGAGCATTTGCCACCATCCATGAGTCAGTGTAGAGATACAGTACTGGCCATTTTTCTCTTTCGGCAATCTCCAGGGCTAGTTGTATGGCTTTTACTTCTGCATACTGACTTGACTCGCCTTCCCCTTCCATGGCCTCCACAACTCGTTGTGTGGGACTCCACACAGCAGCTTTCCATTTCCGATGGCTCCCTACCACATGGCAGGATCCGTCAGTGAACAACACATACTGCTTTCTGTCATCTGGCAACTCATTATATGGTGGTGCCTCTTCAGCACGAGTTACCTCTTCTGTTGGCACTCCGAAATCTCTGCCTTCTGGCCAGTCCATGATCTCTTCCAGGATTCCTGGGCAATTAGGTTTTCCCATTCAAGCCCGCTGTGTGATTAATGCTATCCACTTACTCCACGTAGCATCAGTCGCATGATGTGTAGTGGGGATTTTCCCTTTGAACATCCAATGCAACACAGGTAGCCGTGGTGCCAAGAGGAGCTGTGCTTCCGTACCCACGACTTCTGAAGCAGCTCGAACACCCTCATATGCCGTTAGTATCTCTTTTTCAGTTGGGGTGTAATTGGCTTCTGATCCTCGATAGCCCCGGCTCCAGAACCCCAGAGGTCGACCTCGAGTTTCTTCTGGGGTTTTCTGCCAGAGGCTCCAGGTGAGGCCATGCTCCCCAGCTGCAGTGTAAAGTATGTTTTGCACAGCTGGTCCTGTACAGACAGTCCCAAGGGCTACTGCACGAGCTATTTCCTGTTTGATTTGTTCAAAGGCCTGTTGTTGCTCAGGGCCCCACTCGAAAGAGTTCCTCAAAAGAGTCGATTGCAGGTGTATTGGATGCCCCTCCAAGTGAAAGCAAACTGCGGCCTGCATGCTGCTGCCAGGGGGATGGAGAAAAATGCGTTAGCGATATCAGTTGTGGCATACTGCTTCTCTGCCTTTGATTCCAGTTCGTACTGGAGTTCTAGCATGTCCAGCACTGCAGCACTCAGCGGTGGCGCTACTTAGTTTAGGCTGCAATAGTCCACTCTTAGCCTCCACTCACCATTAGACTTTCGCACTGGCCATATAGGACTATTAAAGAGTGAGCGAGCCTTGTTGCTCACTCCTTGGCTCTCCAGCCGATGAACCAACTCATGGATGGGGATCAGAGAGTTAACATCCCAGCCAGACCCAGTACTCCAAGGCTTGGTATTAAGACCTGCATGGCTCAGGACATGGAGATGCTGTGAACTTTTCTGAGTGCCACAGCCTGTTTATTGGTCTGATTTTGAATCTCTGGGCAATCCTGAGGGACCTGGCCATCTGCAGCAGCCTCAGGCTTTCTTCTGGCTCTTGCCTGTTTCTTTGCAGGTCTCTGGTCAGCAGAAATCAGCATAAAGTTGAGAAAAAACAGGTCATCATTTTATAGTTTCCAGAGAATAACATTGCCAACTGCCTAAGATCCCGTCATTGCAGATTTCCCCTGCATTGGTGGTGTGTGGAGGAATGGTTAACTGAGATAGGACACGTAGACATGAAAAAGCTGGGAATTCACAAGCTAGACAATTATCGTACACAGCTGGTGTGAACTAATTAAAGACAAGGACACGGTTTCCTTATCTGTCTGGGAAAGTACCGAAGGGGGGACTGCAACTGCGGTCTAAGGAATGAGGAACTAGCCGACAAGATAAGGAAGCTGATAACCAATCATGAGCTTAGCTTTTGCAATATGTATGAGCTGATTACTTCTAGAGTGTATAAAAGGCAACTGAGCTATCCAATAAATCGAAGCTTGCTGATCACTCATATTGAGCGTCCTTGTCTTCCTTCCGTCGACAACAGTGGTGGGGAATGAGAAACCTGATTACTTCCTTGGGATGGACTTTGGGAGGAAAGCTCAAAGAGAGAGGGCAAAGCCACCAATGAAGGCTTTAATTTCTCATTAGAAATTAGAGGACATTATTTGTCGCTCTGTGTCCCTGCCCATTTATCCAACTGTCCTCACGTCCACATCTATCATGCTGTATGTTTGCAGTCACTGTGGCAGTCCATTTTGATGTATGTAAATTGCAATAATATTACAGCCACAGGCAGTGTCACATTATTGTCAGCTTAATGGAGTTATATACATGTTTACTACAAGGCAGGAGCAAACTGCAGCACTGCACAACTCCAAGAGCTCAGATCCTGCTTACTTGGAGGATCTGCCCCCCCCATCTTTTCACTTCACCTTCAGTCAATCCCTAATGTATGAAAGGGAACACAAGTGTCTACATTGCTCCTCACAGCCTATTTTTCTCTCTGTTGTACAAGAGCCAAGGACAGTGTTTCCCTCCTGTCTGTCCCATGTAGCTCACGTAGATTTACTTGATCTTTTTCAAAACCACACAAACTTTCACAGATGTGTGTGAAAAAGGGATGGAAAAAAAAAGACCAGTAAGAAAATTGTGCCCAAAGAGCAGCACTGAGGTTCAGAGCCAGGTCTTACAAATGTCTTCATCAGGAGTGTTTTTTTCCCAATGTGTTTCCCAGAGAAGAAGCCACCACTCTGTCCGAGCAGGGTGCGACAGCCATGCCCACCCCACGGGATTTCCTTAGGGCTCCCTCTGGGCAGGTGCCATCGGTGCGGTGCCAAGGTGGCAGCTCCAATGCGCGCTGCCTTTGGCAAATGCTCCTTGACCAGGTCGGCTGGCGGGTCCATTTGCCACGCTGCACTGGATGAATTATGGGCTCCGGCCCTCAGCCCCATAAAATATGTCAGGATGCTCTGCACATATTGTCTCCCTAATCTCCTTTCCCTCTCAGCTTACATGTAGCCCTGATGTCTTTATTTAAAACCCTACTGACTTAATATTTATATCCAAACCATTTCATCTATTCCTGTCTCTATCAGAAGAAGATATAATTTGCTTGGAGGCAGTAGCTGAGATTTTTTTTCTTTTTTTTTTTTTTTTTTTTTTTTTTTTTTTATTTTTATTATACCCCCAACATAAATTAGGCAAGTAGCAAGGGGCAAATTTCTGGAGGGAAGGTATCACATTGGATCAAGGTCAGATAAAAAACAGACCTGAGCTACTGCCAGTTTCTTTGTCAAGGCCAGAAGGGGGAATTGGGGCCAGATTTCTTAAAGCCAACGGAGCTCGCATTGATGAAGAGAGCCGCAGAGACTGAAAAGAGGCCAGTGAGTAATGTGTGCTAGAGCCAGGACAAGGGAATAACAGCATCGAGTGCCTGCAGAGGAAGACAAACATCAGTGGTAATGTGGGCTACACAGCAATGTTGCTAAACTGTTTTCAGCACACTTTCCTAAAAGGCTGTTGCTCTAAATGGGGCAGTGCCAGAGCCAGCCTGCTCCTTCTGCGTCCTCCAGCATCTTCCCAATCGCAGGAGCACATCTGCTTTCACTGCAGCGAGCACTGCACAGCTTGAGGAGACAGTTTTGTGCCCTTATAATTAAAGCTATTATTCTCATACACAGGCAATAGTTGGATAATCTAGGTCATCATGTATGTACAGCCTGGAAGGGTGCTCATCATAGCTGCGGAGAGCTCTTCCCACAGCTAAGTCTTACTGCATGACATTAAATAACATACAAGAGGCTATGTAACTTATTTATTTGCAACAAAGTGTCATGTTCAGTCCTACTTCAGGGACTGGTTCATCTGCCCCTGTAAGCAGTGGCAAACCTGTGGCAGAAGGACGGGAGAGATGGCCCCTCAAAAACATCACAGACAAGCAGTTCAGCATAAGTTCTGCCCCAATACTGTCTTGTAAAAACCCATAATTTATATATCAGATGTACATATATATGTACATGTGTATGCCCATTTATACATATAACCTCTGAAAAGTGCCTAGTGTCTTACTTGCCCGGTTGATGATCCTTTAAAAGACATCTTCTGCAGATGCTTGGCAGCTTGAGAAAAATCTCTTCTGTCAAACTGAGCACTCGCAGCACTGTCCTTCCCACATCAGACAATGGTTTTTAAGCCCTCCCCTTCAGTAACCAAAACTAAATTAATCTAGCATCAGGCGAGGCTCAAAAAAGGAAAGCCTATCAGACTTTGAAATAGTGTCCCCCAGGGAAGCTGGGGAAACCCTGTTGTTTAAGGCTGAATGGATTGGCCTATTCTGGGACAGCTGGAAGCTTGGGCTAGCTGAGCTAATATGGCTTTTCCATTTCTAATATATCTGACCAAACTTGGACTGTCGAGACCCAACAATGCAGGCAGATATGCTTTCAAGGAACACACCAGAAAATGAGGAACAGTGTTTTTAGTAGGCAGACAAGTCATAACCACAGGATCCCTGGACATTCAGTTGTGGCTTTTTGTCTTCTTCCCTCTCCAACTTCTGTGCTAAAACACTTTGCTCTCCAAAAGTAGCAAGGGCTTAGGCCTCCTGTTTCTGAACTGATGTCTTGTTTGGGAACTTGGGAAACATAGTTCAATAAAGAAAAGGAAAAATTATGGAAGGACCACTAAAGGGAAAGCGCTCAAAGAACAATGTTTCAGGTAGATGACAAATATCACTCCAAGCAGGAAAAATAAGCTTTGAGTTAGAAACATGGACATTAATGTTCAGACATAACTTGTTTTTTCATCCTACTTGTCATGGTCTGTGGAGTCCTAGTAAATAAAGTATTGCATAATTTTTGTGGTAATTGTTCAGGATGTGAAGGCTTCTAAGCCTAAATATATATGTACTTATTTGTATATTTACATTTCACTTTCTGTAACCTAAATTATTTGGGGGAAAGAAGATCTTTCTTCTAATAGTTTAATCATTCTTCCCCTATGAAATCTGGGTTTAAGAATAAATAAACTGTACAATTTGTGTCACTTCAGCTGCAGGGATGAAATGGGATCCTTCCAGGGAAAAAGTGCTGTAGGATTCCAGCACTCAATTACAGTGACATCCGCCCATCGAAAGCTGAGTCTCGAGCAGAGATCCAGTGTCAGAAATTTGCCAAAATATCCATTCAACACAAGCAGTCAATGATTGCAGGAATCAGTGATATGGAGTGAGAAAGTTGTTCTAAGAGGAAAGCAACTCTTCTGTAGAGAGGAAGCTGGATGATCCCTAGCAGCATGTAAGGCTGATCACAGTCTCCTTTCTCTACCTCATTTCCTATAGGGAAAAAGAGCACAGGGATGTGAAAATCAGCACCGTGTGGGAAATGAACTGAAAGGTTCTGTAATTGCTCCCCTCGGAGCTGAGTACAGACCAGGTCAGACCTGGAGTGGGACTTCAGTGGAAAACTGAAATCTGGGTGTCCTGGTTTCATCTAGGATAGAGTTAATTGTCCTCCTAGTAGCTGGTATGGTGCTGTGTTTGGGATTTAGGATGATAATAATGTTGATATCACACTGATGTTTCAGAGTAGTGCTTACACTAAGCCAAGGACTTTTCAGCTTCTCACACTGTCCTGCAAGTGGGCAGGCTGGGGGTGCAGCACGAGCTGGGAGGGGACAGACCCAGGACAGCTGACCCAAACTGGCCAAAGGGGTATTCCATACCATCTGACGTCATGCTAAACAATATATAGGGGTGGCTAGCTGGGATGGGGGGCCAGCTGCTCAGGGATAGGCTGGGCATTGGTCACCAGGTGGTAAGCAATTGCATTGTGCATCACTTGTTTCGTACACATTATTAGTAGTAGTACTATTATAATTGTTATTATTATTTTCCTTTCTTTTCTGTCTTAATAAACTGTCGTTATCTCAACCAACAGGCTTTCATTTCTTTCTAATTCTCTCCCCCATCCCAGAGAGGGAGGGGGGAGGGTGAGCGAATGGCTCTGTGGTGCTTAGCTTCTGGCAGGGTTAAACCACAACACTGGGATGGAGGAGAAGGTCCCTGGGAAGTCTCTAGGGGAAAGATGTCAGGTGTTCACCTAAAAGATTTTAACTACATTTTAGTTCAAGGGCTGGGGGGCAACTGTCACATTGGAGAGGACTAGCCAGTGTATCACCCAAAATCTGTGAAAGTCTTCAAAATCTGTGAAAGTCCTTTTTATTTT
>MU016696.1:0-68041 GCA_011076525.1 Nettapus auritus | reverse complement strand
TTTTTTTTTTTTTTTTTTTTTTTGAGCTGCTAAGCTTGAAAATCAGTCCATATGCACCTTTTGTATAGGCTCATGTAGCTGAAACAGCAAAGCCACCATTTCATCTAGAGCAATGTCTGGTCCCTCATGTTGACAGTTTTGCCACTTTCTGACCCTCATAGGCTGATTTTTGGGAAGATGCTTATATTGTGCTTATTTTGAGAGTAATCAACTCTATCTCCTTACCCCACTAATGTTAACAATAATTTGTCCCCAACACCTCTGCCTCCTCCAGAGTGCAGAAAGGGTAAAACTCCTACCCCTGTCCCTCCATGAGTAACTACAGCAAAGCAGGATTTTCCTTCCTCGCCTTTGCCAGCATGATGATACCCTGAGCCCACCCAAGGGAAGAAGGTCTAGACCTCAGGCTCAGTCAAGCTGTTCCCCTCCTATAGCAGGCTATAGGGGTTGTCAGTAAAACATTTCACTGAGGCTTCATCTGTGAATCACACCCTGAAAATAGGCCAGGAGAGGGAAGCCCATCTCCTTTCCTGAAGACTTATATGCCAAACACTCTACCATCATGTCTCAGGCACCAGCAATTTCGTGAACTCAATTCTTTTCAATATTTGCAAATAAAAAGTCAGTTTCCATTGTATTCAACTTGTTATTTCATGTATTATTGTCAAGATGCAGGAAGTATTTTCTTTCATCACCGTTGCAAGTAACTCTTTGCTTTTTAAAGATAATTGACATGCATTCATCACTTGACTAAAGCAATTTCCACTTCTAAGAAAAACATGATATAATAGAATTACAAAAGTTGAAGTGGCAGTAGCTGGCAATATAAGTTTATGTAGCTTCTGTCTTTCCAGGGTCTAGTTGCATGCTGGTAAGAACAGGATGCTCAGATTACTGCCAGGAATTCCCTTGACATCTTTGTCCCATTCGTATTAATACAGTAATATTCACCAAAACAAATAAGCACATTCTTTCTGGACATTCCTGTGTGTGTAGACACAGCAACCCTGCTGTTGACTGGAACTTCAAGTTGGCGATGGCAAAGTTGAGAGCCTCTGGGTAAGGATTAAGGGATGAACAAATAAAGGGGATGTCGTTGTGGGAGTCTATTACAGACGACACGGCCAGGATGACAATGTCGATGAATTATTCTTTGCGGAACTAAGAGATGCCTCGAGATCAACTGCCCTTGTCCTTATGGGGAACTTCAACTTGCCAGACGTCAATTGGGATCACCACATGGCTGACATGAGCAGGTTCAGGAGGTTCCTAAATCACCTCAATGATAACTTCTTGGTGCAGGTGCTAAGGGAGCCAACTAGGAAAGGTGTCCTCCTAGATCTGTTGCTGGAGAACTGAGAGGGTCTTGTGGGGGACATGGCAATTGGCGGCCATCTCGGCCATAGTGACCATGAAGTGGTTGAGTTTAAAACTTACGGTGACAGAAGGAAAACTGCCACCAAAACTTCAGCCCTGGATATGGGGAGAGCAGACTTCAGGCTGCTCAGGGAACGAGTTAGCAAGGTCCCCAGGGAAACTGCTTTTGAAGGCATTGGAGTCCATCAGTGCTGGTCAGTCTTTAAGCACTGCCTCCTAAAAGCACAAGATCTGGCAATTTCAAAATATCGGAAGTCAGGCAGGCGGGGCAGAAGGCTGGCCTGGCTGACCAGGGATCTTCTTCTGGAGCTTAGGCAGAAAAAGAAAGTCTATGGTTGCTGGAAGCAGGGTCAGGCAACATGGAAGGAATACAGGGATGCTGTTCGCGTTTGTAAGAAGAAAATTCATGTGGCTAAAGCCCAACTAGAGTTGAAGCTGGCCGTGTCTGTGGGAAACAATAAAAAGTTTTTTTTAATACGTGAACAGAAAAAAGAGGACCAAAGAAAACATAGGTCTGCTACTTGATGGGGAAGGTCACCTCACAGACATAAGCAAAGCAGAGATGTTTAATGCCTTCTTTGCCTCTATCTTCAATGCTGATGATGGGCTTCGGGACCCAGGGTGCCCTGAGCTGGAGGACCATGACGGTGGGAATGATAAACTCCCCACCGACCCTGAACGTGTGTGGGATTTGCTGCTCCACCTGGATCCATACAAGTCCATGGGTCCGGATGGGATTAATCCCAGGGTGTTTAAAGAGCTGGCTGATGTCATCGCGGGAGCTCTCTCAATTATTTTTCAACGATCTTGGGAATCTGGAGAGGTCCCAGTAGACTGGAAGCTGGCTAATGTTGTGCCAATTTTCAAGAAGGGCAAGAAGGAAGACCCTGGCAACTACAGGACTGTCAGTCTCACATCAGTGCCTGGTAAAATTATGGAGAAGATGATCCTTGAAGTTACTGAAGAGCACCTGGGGGACAATGCAGCCATTGGTCCCAGCCAACACGGGTTTACGAGGGGTAGGTCCTGTTTGGCTAACTTGATTTCCTTTTACGATAAGATCACCCATCTAGTCGACCAAGGGAAACCAGCTGATGTGATCTTTTTGGACTTCAGCAAAGCTTTTGACATGGTTTCCCATAGGATCCTACTGGACAAAATGTCCAGCATACAGCTTAACAAAAACATCATGCGATGGGTGAGCAATTGGCTGATGGGCAGGGCTCAAAGTGTTGTGGTAAATGGGGCCACATCAGGCTGGAGGATGGTCACTAGTGGTGTCCCTCAAGGCTCCATTTTAGGGCCAGTCCTCTTCAATGTTTTTATAAATGATTTGGATGTAGGACTAGAAGGCGCTTTGAGCAAATTTGCCGACGACACCAAACTAGGAGGAGTTGTGGACTCGGGCGAGGGTGGAATGGCCTTGCAGAGCAATCTGGACAGATTGGAGAGCTGGGCGATCACCAACGACATGAAGTTTAACAAAAGCAAGTGCCGGGTCCTGCACCTGGCATGGGGCAACCCTGGCTATATGTACAGACTGGGCGACGAGACGCTGGAGAGCAGCCCCACAGAGAAGGATCTGGGGGTTGTGGTTGACAGCAAGTTGAATATAAGACAGCAGTGTGCCCTGGCAGCCAGGAGGGCCAACTGTATCCTGGGGTGCAGCAAGCACGGCATTGCTAGTCGGTTGAGGGAAATGATTGTCCCGCTCTACTCTGCGCTGGTGCGGCCTCACCTCCAGTGCTGTGTGCAGTTCTGGGCACCACAGTACAAAAAGGACGTGAAAGTGTTGGAGAGTGTCCAGAAGACGGCCACGAAGATGGTGAAGGGCATGGAGGGGAAAACATATGAGGAGCAGCTGAGGTCACTTGGCCTGTTCAGCCTGGAGAAGAGGAGGCTGAGGGGAGACCTCATCGCAGTCTATAGCTTCCTCAAGAGGGAGAGTGGAGTGGCAGGTGACCTATTCTCCTTAATCACCAGTGATAGGACCCACGGGAACGGTGTCAAGCTGCGACAGGGGAAGTTTAGGCTGGACATGAGGAAAAGGTTCTTCACCGAGAGGGTGGTTGCACACTGGAACAGGCTCCCCAGTGAAGTAGTCACTGCACCAAGCCTTATGAATTTAAGAAACGTTTGGACTGTGCACTTAGTCACATGGCCTGATTTTTTGGGTAGACCTGTGTGGTGTGAGGAGTTGAACTCGATGATCCTTATGCATCCCTTCCAACTCGGGATGTTCTATGATTCTATGTGTTATTCTCAGTTCTTGTGAGCTTACTGGGTGCTTCTTCTGAGGAAAAGCAGGAGCTGCCATGTTCTACCAAAAACATTCTTTGTGTCTAATCAGATATATTTACCAGTTAAGAAGTACAAATCCCTAAGCTGTAATGAATATCTCCAAGCCTGTGAGGCGCTCTCCTTCAGTGCTCACCTATTAACTCTCCTACTCAAACCCAGATGCCTTTTTTCCCTTCATGCCTTTAATTTACGACATGCTTAGTAAAGCGAAGCCCCACAATTAACTTGAAAATACACCACTAAGTAGTGACGGTTGTGACTCAGATTGGTAGATTCAGTAGATCCTGCATCTTCTCCAGAGCCAGCACCAAGTCAATGCTACGAGTTGCCACAATGCCACATCCTAGGAATAATAACTATTCTCCACCCACAGTAAGGTCTAATTCAGTGTCAGTAAGGATTCAGTTAGTTGGTATTAACCTACTGTGGTGGTTTTACCGTGCTAGGCAGCTGAACTCCACCACAACTGCTCTGTCACTCCCCCTCCTCAGAGGAGGAGGGGAAAAAGTAAAGGAAAGAACAACTCATGGGTTGAGATAAGGATAATTTAATTAAAGGGAAATATATATATATATATAAAGGAAGTATTATTAATTAACAATTCAACTAAAGGGAAAAAGGGAAAGGGGAAAGGGAGGGGGAAAGGGAAACAGCAAAACAAGACAAGTAAAGGCTATGTGGAAGTGCAGAGGAAAGAAATTATTCTCTACCTCCCACAAATGAGCGATTCCTGACCACGTCCTTGAAGCAGGGCCTCAACGCACATAGCCGGTGTTCGCGAGGAGGACAGACGTTTCCGCAACGAAAGCCCACCCCTCCCCGCTTCCTCCTTCTTCCACCTTTTATTGCTGAGTGTGACATCATATGGTATGGAATATCTCTTTGGTTGGTTTAGGTCAGCTGCCCTGGTGATGTTTCTTTCTCACTTTTTGCCCACCCCCCAGGAGGGTTAGAGAAAAGTCCTGATACTGTGCCAGCACTTCTCAGCAGCAGACACAACACTAGTGTGATACCACTGCTGTTCTAGCTCCAAGTGCAGAGCGTGGCACTGTATGGGCTGCTGCAGGGAAAGTTAACATCCCAGCCAGACCTAGTACATTTGTACAGAAATAAATAAGCCCATATTATGTCCCTGATACAATCTTCCACAATATATAATATACAAAAAGTTATTATCAATTAGCTGGGGAAAAAAAAAAAAAAAAAGCACAAGCACCTAATGCTTATCTAAAATTAAAATACAGACATCCAGTTTTTTTTTTTTTTGTTCGTTTGTTTGTTTGTTTTCAATTGGATGTCTTTCTTTGCTTATTTTATAAACTGACGAAAGTGGTTAGCAGTCAATGCAGGAAGTTAATTCTTCACATGGGGCAATTTTACCGTAAAATGTATTGCACAGGAGACAGAATTCAGTGCATCACCTGAAACTGGAAAAGCCTTGACAGAAAAGTTCCCAGACCTGGAAAACATTTGAAAAACAGACCCAGTACACCTACCAAAATGTACCAGCAGAAGCAGAGATCCTTTCTGCTTGGACTGGATGAGTTGCTGCCGCGGCTGGCAGGTAGTGCCTGCTGTGGCCTCCTGTGCTGGATCTGTCTGGGATGGAATCACCTTTCCCTGCAGCAGCCCACACAGTGCTGTGTTCTGCACTCGTAGCTGGAACAGGTATCACTCCAGTATTGTGTCTATTGCTGCATAGTACAGGCACAGCATCAGAACTCCCTCCAAGCCCCCAAGAGCCAGCAGGCTGGGCAGGTGATGGGGAGGGGACATCACCAGGGCAGCTGACCTAAACCGACCAAAGGGATATTCCATACCACATGATGTCACACTCAGCAATAAAAAGGGGGGCTCTTGTGGGGGAGGGGGCTGTCCTCCTGAACAATCGGTACGCGTTTTGAGGCCCTGCTTCCCAGGACGTGGCCGAACATCATGCCTTTTTTTTTTTTTTTCCTGCATTCCCTTTCCCTTTAATTAAATCATTCTCATCTCAAACCTCGAGCTCTTTGTATTGACTTTTCTCCCCCTTCCTCTTTGAGGAGAGGGGAGTGAGAGAGCGGTTGTGGTGGAAGTCGGCTGCCCACCTGAGTAAAACCACCACACCTCCAAACCACCATATGGCGATCGTGGCCTGTCCAGCACTGTTGGCGTAGTGGTGTTGTGTACAGAATCACCAAATGGCCGAGGTTGAAAAGGACCTCTGAAGATTGTCCAGTCCAACCCCCCCTGCTCAGCAGGGTCACACAGAGCACATTACACAGGATGGCATCCAGGCAGGTTTTGAATATCTCCAGAGAAGGAAACTCCACAACCTCTCTGGGCAGCCTGTCCCAGTGCTCTGACACCTCACAGTACAAAAGTGCCCCCTCATACTGAGCTGGAACCTCCTGTGCTTCACTTTGTGCCCATTACTTCTTGTCCTGTCACTGGACACAACAGAAAATAGAGCGGCTCCATCCTCTCAACACTCCTCCCTCAGATATTTATACACATTAATGAGGTCTTCCCTCAGTCTTCTCTTTTCTAGGCTAAACAGGCCCTGTTCTCAGCCTGTCCTCGTACAACAGGTGCTTCAGTCCTCTGATCATCTTCATAGCCCTCCTCTGGACTCGCTCCAGTAGTTCCATGTCCCTCTTGTACTGGGGAGCCCAGAACTGGATACAATCCTCCAGGTACACACCGCCCTCCTGGGCCATGGCACTTCAGTGCTGTACCAGAGCCACCTGAGCATCTGTAGCCACTGCAAAGGGCTTTGAACTGAGCAAGGGAAATGCAAATTGTTGCTGACCTAACAAAGATCTGAGCTATGGTTTGAGGGTGTTTCCTTAATTCTTTTCAAGTCACGATATTTAGGGTCCCCCCCATCTTCCCATAGTTTTTAAAGCGGATTTGTTTGTGGCACACATACAGTAATGAGCTTACAGAGAATACAGAGGGCTTAAGCAGCTTTCCTCGATGGCCTTTGATTCACTGAAATTTGCCCTGGGAAACATGGCAGTGGTGGTTATTACGGTCGTTATTTTGATAACACTTCAAGCAAGCAGCAGAAATACCGAGCAGCCTGGGGGCAGAGAGAATTAGCAATGACAGTGTCTTGCCTGCAACTGGAAGCCTCTCATAAACAGTGTGCTTCAAGCTGGAGGCTGGGGAATCAATAGAGGATTGTTTGCATGTGGGGGCCATAAAGTGCCACTGCAGTTGAGGGTCAGTTGGCCTTACAGTTACAAATGGCATTTTTTGGAGGCCTGCAACACGCCTGTTTCTATTTGCAGACAGCAACTAACATGCCACACAAGTGGTCTGTGAGATTTTGTTTTTCCTTAAAGGAAAATATATGTGATGAGGGAGGAGTGAATTAGCAGAGAACTGGCACTGCATTTCGAGACCCTTGCGTTTATTTTTAAACTGCACTTGCTGAAGTCCTGCTTAGCTTTAATAATATGTTTCTCCTGTCACATCTTTGATGTCATGCCTGGGGAGTTAGCTTCACAACTCACCATTTAGTGGAAACCTTTCAACTAAATGTACATGCATCAAGCTGACAATGTAGATGTTTATTTTATTTTATTCATTTAAGGCCCAATCAAGCAGGAACTTGTTTCCTGTGTTCTGTTTTTTTGGTTTAGGGTTGGGTTTTTTCTTTTTCTTTTTTTTTGGTTAATATTATTTAAAAAAAAAAAAAAAAAAAAAAAAAACCAGGTGGATTTTTTTATTTCAACATTTATTTTCCAGTGTCTGTGCTATAATCTCATGTCAGCATCCCATTGCTATGGTGGGGATGCTCTCCTGTGACCAGCTGAATGGACTTTCAATTACACTTTGTATCTTCAGATTCACTAATTACAAAAGGAAAATATTATGGGAATTAGACCTTCTGTCTTTATCTCAAATGCCCATAGAAATTCTACTGTTATAATACAGAAAACCTGCCTTTAGATACAGTGCATGTCTCCCCACTAAAACTCAAGCGAAATCATGATACAAAATCAATGGGATTGCTTAGTTTCATTCACTAGGAAGTAGGGACCATGTTTCTCACTCCCAGGGGTTCTGAGTAGCCAAATTTGTTATTATATATAAAAATGTTTTGCACTGCTCGAGCAAAGGCACTATGAGACACATGCGAACCTCTTACTAAACTCTCAGATTGAGATGAAACAGGAACTCGTTCTGAATTGCTGCTGGAGGCTGTTTCCCAAACCCACATCCTGAGCTTAAGTTTTGCAAAGCAAAACCAACCTGCTTTTCTGTCACCTCACTGCCCACTCCTGGGGCAGAAAGGTCTCCCTGGCTGGGCTCAGAGAAGCTGTGCAGAGCTGCTCCCAGCGGCAAGCCACCTTGGGTCTCTTCCACCCTTAGAGCAGCGTGGTTTCTCTATGACTGCTTCCCCACTGCAGCTAAATATGTCAAATAGACAGGGAGACACCTGTGAAAGAGCGGCACTCTGTCTGCCCTTCGGTGGCACAGAAGATGCGTATCAAGGCTGGCTGCTGCTGCACCATGCCTGCATCACTCTCCTTGCTGCTCTGCCTGCCTTACCTGTTCAGTTTTTATTAATTTGAAGACATTCCTCTGTCAAAGTCATGCAGACTTGTATTTCCCAGATCTGTTTTCTTCCTTTGTGTTGCTTCCACTTCAACTAACAGGCTTCAGTAGGTCTCTGTAAAAGGCAGTCGGATTTGATGGCATGCAGATAAATCATGTATATAAGGACTGAGGAAAACTAGAGCTGTACATGAGTAATAAATAAGGCTATTATTGTCTCCCTGTCTGATCCAAAAAGAGCAAATGGCCTCAGCATGCTTTCATTTAATAAACACTGTTTCTTTACAATTAATTTTTTTTTTTCACCTGCATATTACTTACTGCTTTTGCCAGCCCCATAGCTGAGATAAGAAGTGTTCTGCTCCTATTACAGATAGGGGAAGCTGGGGTGGGAGTGTGTAGAGCAACACTTGCCAAAGGGGCTGCACGCTATTAGTCAACGAAGCTCCACTTTTTATTCCCTGGGATGCCAAAGTCCCTCCTGTCATTTGCTCCTGAAGATTTCACCAGACACCATGGCAAGTGGCATCCCCAAAAGTCAGGCTGCTAATTTTGTTGCCTAATATCAGAAATAGGTGATGTCTGGCTTTGTTCTGTTTGATTTCTCAAGAAGCAACAGTGTCTGCATCCTGTGTTTGAGCCCCATCTAAAGCTGGATGGAAGCAATAACATTGCTAATTGGGGTTCATTGGTGCAACCGATAATTGAATAGGAAAATGTGGTTAAGGGAAAACAAGGACTGGAGGCTTAAAACCTGTCATCCAGGTTTCCTACAGCCCTTGTGCTCCCAGGCTCAGCTCTTAATCCCAAAGCCTTTTTCTCTGAATCCATTGAAGTCTGCAAACAAGTACCTCCCCTGCTGCCTTGCTTGTAGTGCAGCCACCCTGAGCAGTCAGGGATCAGCAGCGACTCCCCCTTCACCTCCATGTCTCCTGCATCCCACCCAGGAAAGCTGCAGGGCTCCTCCCTGCACAGCATCACCTAGGGAGGGCTTCCTCAGGAAGAGAAAGGGCCATGGTGCAGAGAATACCTTGGAGAAATATTGATAATAATGCCTCTCTACCCTCCCTTTCCAATATTTTCAGGGGGTGGGGGAGGGATGGTCAAAAAAAAAATCAGTAATTAGGTTTGCCGGTTTTAAACAGATTACGGTTTGCAAAATCAGTCATGAAAAAAACTGTTATCGATGTGCTGTTAGTGACAGAAAGCTTTCACTAGGGACCAGCAGGTTTGGATCCTGCTCTGCCAGCACTTTAATCTGGCAGAATCTACCCATGCAGGGCACTGTATGCTAAAATGAGATGAAGTAAAATGATACCGAGGATGCTGGGGACCTGTCTGGAGGCATCCAGCTCCCAGCAAGATCAAGCTGCAAGTCACACTTCTCCTTTCTTAATAAAAATGGCTTTTGGGGAGGAAAAAAAAATCCCTTCCCAAAATATGTTATCTTTAAAAAAAAAAAAAACAAAAAAAAAACAAACAAACAAAAAAAAAAACCACAATCTGCCTTTGCAAGACAGGCTGTAATTGAATCCCATATGAATGCAGCTGAAATTGGGGTGAGGTGCCAGCATCAGGAACAGCATCTGGAAAACCGCAGAGAAGCACAGAGTGGAGTTGCATAAGCTAAGAAGCTCTTTAAAATATATGCGTGTGTAGGCACGGGTGTAAATAAAATAGAGAAAACAAAAAGAAGATCTGAGGCCAGGCTAGAAAACGGCAGTGGAGCCTCCCCAAACCTCTAACTCAACCAGCATCCTGCAGCTCCCTGAGACAATGACACTCCTGCATCTTTGTTCTTCCTCATACCCCGCTTGCAAGCCCGAGCCCAAGATTGTTTACTTCTCCCCATCTCTCCAAGGGTGAGATTCACACGTTTCCAAATTTATTTGAACAAAATGCAATAAATATGCTGCTTCAATTTTAACTACTGGAATGTAGCCAGGGTTTTTAATGAATCTGGTTTGTGCGATTGAAGTGGTCCAGGATCGCAAAAGCTCTGGGCACTGTTAGATTATACACACAGACATACACACACACCTATCTCCCCCCACCTCCCATTCCCTTGGGGCTCTCTGAGTCACATGCGACTGTAGGTTTTTCAGATTTGGCTCTGGTTAAAATTAGCAAAAGCCTTTATTATTCAAGAAGAGGTAGGATTCCTATCACAGCTGCTGAGAACTGCCATATTTTTCTAATTCACTAATTTTTCTAATTCACTAATTTTTCTATTCACTAATGCCAGGTGGGAATAGGCCATTTGCTGTTCATTTGTTTGTTTGCTTAAAAGAGAAAGGACCATTTGAACAGAACGAGCCACAAAGTCATAATTTTCTCCAGTTCCATACAGGAGACAAAAGTTACAGGCTTTGGTCTCTGAAGTTTTCTGAAGAGTTTTGTCGGGGAGGTATTTCTGTGCACTGATTTAACACTCACAAAGTGAGATGGCAGGAAGGGAGAACAGCTCTCGTGTTGAGATAGGGCAACATGTGTTCCAGCGGTGAATTATAGTGCAACGGCACAGATATTGCACACAGTCCAGGTGCATTGCTGCAGTGAAATCAGGGCTTGCACCCCTTGGGCATCAGCACCACCTACTGACACCTTCATCTGCTGGGGGTCTCTTTCTGTTTCCTTCCTGGCAATACAAGGCTATGTGGTCCCATCTGGGGAGCTGAACCTCCTCGTTTCTCTAGCCCCCATGCCCCAGAGAAATGCTCTGCTTGCACTCATCCTAGCAATAACCCTCAGGTGGTTGCTGCTCTAGGGAATTGGGTTGGAGACCAAGGAAGGAAAGCTTGGAGACCTTTCTCTGTTTAGCAATGTGGCCTGTTTCTCACTTTTTATGTGTACTGTGACTGCTACAGTGGGACCCCAGACTTCGGTGAAGCCAAGTCCTTCATCTAATTCATAATAATAAAAAGGGAGAGTGATATACTCTTCATGCAAAAATTTATTTTTCTTCTAATTCCTGTTCAGCTGAAGCAGCTCATTTCTCTTGAAACACAATTAAAATGTCATTAGTATTTTCATTAGCATGATGACTGATGATACAAGGCAGGCAAGTAGATTTGGGGCCTAGGCTGATAAATTTTCATGATGTATTTGTAAGACTGTGCTAAACACTTCAGAAGTCACATGCCAAGTGGTTCCAGATCATTTAAAAAAAAAAAAAAAAAAACAGAAAACTTTTTTTAAAAACCTCTGGAATGAGAAACAGCCGCAGAGCTATACAGAAATAGCACAGCGGCACAGCGATCCCTGGAAATGCCCAGCAGTTGCTAAACATTTTTTTTTTCTTTATTGAAACAGTTAATCTACATTAATGGTGATATTTTACTGATGCATCATTGGCATTTTGCCTTTTATTCCCCATTTCTGAGGATTCACATTTCTAGGTGGAATGGCTCTTATATTTGTGGGGAGGAGTGAAATTCCTGTGGAGGAGCCTGGCTTAAGACTTAACCATAACTTAGGCTGCCTTTAGAGGCTTTTTTGAGAGGTTGAGCTGGATTTAAGTGATACATGTGTATGAGCCATCTCGACAGTTTGGCTTCCAGAGCCTTTTCGCATCACTAAATGAACAATGAAGAATGGATAAACAAGAAGGGAGAGGAAATGTTAAGCTTAGTTGTCTAATCAGTCTGAGACATTTTGCCCTCTTTGCTATGTGCTAGCTTCAGACACATATGAAGCGAATTATGCACTTGGGGTGACTTGTACTTGTATCTACTGGATAGGCTATATTTATTTAATTGATTCCTTCTGTATGTGCAAGAAATAACAGAGCTGTGTCCTGTAAGTTCCCATGGTATTCTCTCACCTGCAATTTTGAACTGCAGGTGTTGTGGTTTAACCCGGCCGGCAGCTAAACACCACACAGCCGTTCGCTCACCCTCCCCCCTCCCTCTCTGGGATGGGGGAGAGAAACGGAAAAGTGAAACGAGAGTTGAGATAGAGACAGTTTATTAAGATAGGAAACAATAATAATAATAATAATAATGTGTATGAAACAAGTGATGCACAACGCAATTGATCACCACCCGCTGATCGATGCCCAGTCTATCCCGAGCAGCCGGCCCCCCCACCCCGGCTAGCCACCCCTATCTATTGTTTAGCATGACGTCAGATGGTATGGAATACTCCTTTGGCCAGTTTGGGTCAGCTGTCCTGGGTCTGTCCCCTCCCAGCTCTTTCTGCACCCCCAGCCTGCCTGCTGGCAGGAATAGAGCGAGGAGCTGAAAAGTCCTTGGCTTGGTACAAGCACTGCTCTGCAACAACCAAAACATCGGCATGTTATCAGCATTCTTCCCATCCTAATCCAAAACACAGCATTCCACCAGCTACTAGGAGGAAAACTGTCCTAACTGAAACCAGGACATATATCCACCCCTTATTCCATACCATTATGTCATGCTGAGGTTACACTCTTTTCAGTACATTTTAATTAATCACCATTTTCAACGTGGTATATAGCAATCATGGTAGTGATGACATACAGTATTATACAGTAATTAATATAATACAATTCAGCTCATGGGCTATTTTCACCCAGTATTAAATCCCCTTGAGGTACACATCGGACCTCCCCATTTTTTTGTATTACCCACCAAGTGCATCCAGGTCCCTGAGCAAAAGCAATCTCGCGAATGGGTTTGCCTTTTCCTGAGGCAGGAGTAGCCCAGACTGTCTTTCCCAGCATGTTTCTTATATGCACTACAGGAACTTTATCCCCTTCTACAGTATGTAACAGGTGTGATTGGGCAGGTCCAGCTCGGTTAGCAGATCCCCTAGTATTGACTAACCAGGTGGCCTTTGCCAAATGTGTGTCCCAGTTTTTAAATGTCCCAGCACCCATTGCTTTCAGTGTAGTCTTTAACAGTCCATTATATCGCTCAACTTTCCCGGAGGCTGGTGCATGATAAGGAATGTGATATACCCACTCAATACCACGTTCTTTGGCCCAAGTGTCTAAAAGGTTGTTTCGGAAATGAGTCCCATTGTCTGACTCCATTCTTTCTGGGGTGCCATGTCGCCATAGGACTTGTTTTTCAAGGCCCAGGATAGTGTTCCGGGCGGTGACATGGGGCACAGGATATCTTTCCAGCCATCCGGTGGTTGCTTCCATCATTGTAAGTACGTGGCGCTTGCCATTGCGGGTTTGAGGGAGTGTGATGTAATCAATCTGCCAGGCCTCTCCATATTTATATTTCAGCCATCGTCCTCCATACCAGAGAGGCTTTGACCGTTTGGCTTGCTTGATTGCGGCACGTTTCACAATCATGAATAACCTGTGCTATAGCGTCCATGGTCAGGTCCACCCCTCGATCACGAGCCCATCTGTATGTTGCATCTCTGCCTTGATGGCCTGAGGTGTCATGGGCCCATCGGGCTATAAATAATTCACCTTTATGTTGCCAGTACAGGTCCACCTGAGCCACTTTGATCTTAGCAGCCTGATCCACCTGCTGGTTGTTTTGTGTTATTCAGTAGCCCGATTCTTGGGCACATGAGCATCTACATGGCGTACCTTTACAACTAGGTTCTCTACCTGGGCAGCAATATCTTGCCACAACGCCGCAGCCCAGATGGGTTTACCTCTGTGCTGCCGGTTGTTCTACTTCCATTGTTGTAACCACCCCCACAGGGCATTTGCTACCATCCATGAATCAGTAGAGAGATAGAGAACTGGCCATTTTTCTCGTTCAGCAATATCTAAAGCCAGTTGGATGGCTTTCACTTCTGCAAACTGACTCGATTCACCTTCTCCCTCAGTAGCTTCAGCAACTTGTCATGTAGGACTCCATACAGCAGCTTTCCATCTCCGATGCTTTCCCACAATACGACAGGACCCATCAGTGAACAGAGCATATCTCTTCTCATCTTCTGGTAGCTTGTTGTACAGTGGGGCTTCGTCAGCACGGACCACTTCCTCTTCTGGTGATATCCCAAAGTATTTGCCTTCTGGCCAGTCCATAATCACTTCCAAGATTCCTGGGCGACTGGGGTTTCCTATTCGAGCCCGCTGAGTAATCAGTGCAACCCACTTGCTCCATGTAGCATCAGTGGCATGATGTGTAGAGGGGACCCTTCCTTTGAACATCCAGCCCAGCACTGGCAATCGGGGTGCCAGGAGGAGCTGTGCTTCAGTACCGACCACTTCTGAAGCAGATCGAACTCCTTCATATGCTGCCAATATTTCCTTTTCGGTTGGAGTGTAGCGGGCCTCAGATCCTCTGTATCCCTGTTGTGGTTTAACCCGGCCGGCAGCCAAACACCACACAGCCGTTCGCTCACCCTCCCCCCTCCCTCTCCGGGATGGGGGAGAGAAACGGAAAGTAAAACGAGAGTTGAGATAGAGACAGTTTATTAAGATAGGAAACAATAATAATAATAATAATAACAATAATAATAATAATAGTGTATATGAAACAAGTGATGCACAATGCAATTGCTCACCACCCGTTGACCGATGCCCAGTCTATCCCGAGCAGCCGGCCCCCCCAACCCGGCTAGCCACCCCTATATATTGTTTAGCATGACGTCAGATGGTATGGAATACTCCTTTGGCCAATTTGGGTCAGCTGTCCTGGGTCTGTCCCCTCCCAGTTGTTGCTGTACCCCAAGCCTGCCTGCTGGCAGGACAGAGCGAGGAGCTGAAAAGTCCTTGGCTTGGTACAAGCACTGCTCTGCAACAACCAAAACATCGGCATGTTATCAGCATTCTTCGCATCCTAATCCAAAACACAACATTCCACCAGCTACTAGGAGGAAACTGTCCCAACTGAAACCAGGACAATCCCCGACTCCAGAACCCTAGGGGTCGACCTCGAGTTTCCCCAGGTTCCTTCTGCCAGAGGCTCCAGGTGGGGCCATTCTCCCCGGCTGCGGTGTAGAGCACATTCATTACATCTGGTCCTGTTCGGACTGGCCCAAGGGCTACTGCATGAACTATTTCCTGCTTAATTTGTTCAAAGGCTTGTCGTTGCTCAGGGCCCCATTCAAAATTGTTCTTCTTACGGGTTACTTGGTAGAGCGGGTTTACAATCAGACTGTAATTTGGAATGTGCATTCTCCAAAACCCCACGACACCTAGGAAGGTTTGTGTTTCTTTTTTGCTAGTTGGTGGAGACATAGCTGTTATTTTGTTGATCACATCCATTGGGATTTGACGACGTCCATCCTGCCATTTTATTCCTAAAAACTGGATCTCTCGTGCAGGTCCTTTAACTTTGTTTTGTTTTATGGCAAAACCGGCCTTCAGAAGGATTTGGACTATTTTCTTCCCTTTCTCAAAAACTTCCTCTGCTGTATCACCCCACACAATGATGTCATCGATGTACTGCAGGTGTTCAGGAGCTTCCCCCTGCTCCAGTGCAGACTGGATCAGTCCATGGCAAATGGTAGGGCTGTGTTTCCACCCCTGGGGCAGTCGATTCCAGGTGTATTGGATGCCCCTCCAAGTGAAAGCAAACTGTGGCCTGCACTCTGCTGCTAGAGGGATGGAGAAAAATGCATTAGCGATATCGATTGTGGCATACCACTTGGCTGCCTTTGATTCCAGTTCATACTGGAGTTCTAGCATGTCCGGCACTGCAGCGCTCAGTGGTGGCGTCACTTCGTTCAGGCCACGATAGTCCACTGTTAGTCTCCACTCACCATTAGACTTTCACACTGGCCATATGGGACTATTAAAAGGTGAATGAGTCTTGCTGATCACTCCTTGGCTCTCCAGCTGATGAATTAACTTATGGATGGGAATCAGGGAGTCTCGATTGGTGCGATATTGTCGCCGGTGCACAGCTGTGGTAGCGATTGGCACTTGCTGTTCTTCAACCCTCAGCAACCCCACCACAGAAGGATCCTCTGAGAGACCAGGCAAGGTGGACAGCTGTTTAGTGCCCTCTGTCTCTAAGGCAGCTATGCCAAAAGCCCACCGGTACCCTTTTGGATCCTTGAAGTACCCTCTCTTGAGGTAGTCTCTGCCAAGGATGCATGGAGCCTCTGGGCCAGTCACAATGGGATGCTTTTGCCACTCATTCCCAGTTAGACTCACTTCAGCTTCCAATACAGTTAGCTGTTGGGATCCTCCTGTCTCTCCAGAGATACAGATGGGTTCTGTCCCTTTAAAGATTGAGGGCATTAGAGTACATTGTGCACCGGTATCTACTAAAGCTTTATACTTCTGTGCATCTGACGTGCCAGGCCATCGAATCCACACAGTCCAATAAACTCGATTATCCCTTTCCTCCCCCTGGCTGGAGGCAGGGCCCCTCTAGTCCTGGTCAGAATCTTCGTTTCTGTGTTTAAAGGACTGCCTACTGGAAGTTGGAGCAGCAAACTTTTTCCCAATTGTTTTCTTTTGCAACTCACGTACCCGTGCCTCTAGGGTTGCGGTGGATTTTCCATCCCATTTCCTCATGTCCTCTCCGTGGTCACGTAGGTAAAACCACAGGGTGGCACGGGGTGTGTACCCACCATATCGTCTTCCTTGCGCGGATGAACGCTTACCCCTGATAGCTGAAACACTGGTTTGTACAGGCGGGGAGGAAAATAATCTCTCTCTAAGTTGGTGGACCTCTTCAGAAAGTTTCTCCAAAGTATTCTCTTTTAGTTGGTGGACACTGGTTCGTTCAAGTGGGGAGGAAAATAATCCCTCTTCAAGATGGTGGACCTTTTCAGAAAGTTTCTCCACAGCCGAGATGCAGGCTTGTAAGGAAGAGGAGAGACTTTCTTCATACCGCCGGAGTTGTCTAGCCACTTCATACACTGTGGGTTCCTCACGTTCTCTCCAGGTCAATACTGCCAATGAGTTGGCATATGATGATGGTGCACTCCGTACAAACTTCCGCCACATGGGTCGGGCACACCTGACGTCATCTGGATCTAGGGATATTTGTTCGTTGTCTAGGTCCTCATAAATCACCTCCCGTACTGCTAATTCCCTCAGGTACTGGATTCCCTTCTCCATAGTGGTCCACTTGCCTGGATGACATACAATTTCTTCCTTGTAGGGATACCTTTCCCTCACAGCTGACAGGAGACGCCTCCAGAGGCTGTAAGATCGTACTCTGTTTCCAATTGCTTTGTCAATGCCTGCATCTTTAGCAAGGGATCCCAGCCGCTTGGCTTCATTTCTATCTAATTCCACGCTCTCGGCTCCAGTGTCCCAGCACCGGAGCAGCCAGGTGACAAGCTGCTCACCTATAGAGCGGCTGAAATCTCTTCGCATATCTCATAGCTCACGCTCGCATAGGTCTCTGGTAGATACTGCTGTTTTTGATACATCTTCATCTTCATCCTCCTGCTCCCTGGATGGCCCAGCCTCGTCTTCTCTACACCTAGACCCAGCAGAAGACTCTCTGCGTTCTAAGCGACCTGAGTCTCTGTACCATTTTTTCACCTTGGTCACAGGGGCAACTTGCACTGCTATAGCTCGTTTCTCTGGCCCAGCCATAGGGTCTACCACTGGGGCTGGATTACCCTCTGCAGGTGCAACTTGAACAGCTACAGCTCGTTTCTCTGGCCCAGGAGCTGGAGCAACTGCAGGAGCTGGAGCTGGAGGAGTGACAGGAGCAGGAGCGGCTGCAGGGGCTGGAACTGGAGCAGCTGCAGGAGCTGGAACTGTAGCAGTTGCAGAAACTGGAGCTGGAGCAGTGGCAGAAGCTGGAGCTGGAGCGGCTGCAGGGGATGGAGCTGGAACTGGAGCGGCTGCAGGGGCTGGAGCGGCTGCAGGGGCTGGAACTGGAGCGGCTGCGGGGGCTGGAACTGGAGCGGCTGCGGGGGCTGGAACTGGAGTAGCTGCAGGAGCTGGAGTGGCTGCAGGAGCTGGAGCGGCTGCAGGAGCTGGAGTGGCTGCGGGGGCTGGAACTGGAGCGGCTGCAGGAGCCTGAACTGGATTGATAGTGGCATCAATTGCAGCTCGATAAGCATAGGCCAGACCCCAGCACGTTACAGTGAGCTGTGTCACTTTGGAACTACCAGAGTCATTACACCTTTTTTTCAAGCATTTTACCAGTTTTTTAGAATTTTGCAGTTGTTCAGGGGTGAATTTCCAAAACATCGGAGGTGCCCACTGCTCTAGATGCTTGCCCATATCCTCCCACACTCCCTGCCACTCACCACTATCCCGCCTCAGGACTGATCTCCGAATGAGTTTCCTAAGTAGTTGTTTAACCTTAAGCAAAACCTGAAGCATATTCAGGAGACATAACAAGAACATGCTGCTCTGAGTATCCTAAGGATATTCAACATCTTGGAGAACTATCGTAACTAGCTTGGAGGATAAGAGGGTGGTGAAGGAGAAAAGGGAAGTGAACAAGTAGGAAAAAATATCTTCCCCTGTCCCCTCCACAGACTGGCTCCCTGATGAAAAAAGGCCATAGGTGTAATTGCTAATAGTTTCCGAAATATGGCCTCCAAAGCACAGAGTCGACGACTAGTTAGCGTCATGACCAGATATCTTATCGTTTCATAAGCTATTGCTACACAGCACAGTACCGTAACGATCTTAAACCAGGGCCCGGAAAGGATAAACAGCACGACAGGGATCACATACAGGAGGTAACGTACAATAAAACACAGTTTGGAATACAGGCACAGCAGAGGCGAGATTAAAGCAATCAACATTGTGACTAGCAACTATTAAGCAGGTCAATTTTAGTTTAACACACTCTGATCAGATCTGTGGTTATCTCAACCCTTCGTGCCCCACGTTGGGCGCCAAAAAGACTGTTCTGGTTTAACCCGGCCGGCAGCTAAACACCACACAGCCGTTCGCTCACCCTCCCCCCTCTCTCTCTGGGATGGGGGAGAGAAACGGAAAAGTGAAACGAGAGTTGAGATAGAGACAGTTTATTAAGATAGGAAACAATAATAATAATAATAATAATAATAATGTGTATGAGACAAGTGATGCACAATGCAATTGCTCACCACCTGCTGACCGATGCCCAGTCTATCCCGAGCAGCCGGCCCCCCCACCCCGGCTAGCCACCCCCATATATTGTTTAGCATGACGTCAGATGGTATGGAATACTCCTTTGGCCAGTTTGGGTCATCTGTCCTGGGTCTGTCCCCTCCCAGCTCTTGCTGCACCCCCAGCCTGCCCGCTGGCAGGACAGAACGAGGAGCTGAAAAGTCCTTGGCTTGGTACAAGCACTGCTCTGCAAGGACCAAAACATCAGCATGTTCTCAGCATTCTTCCCATCCTAATCCAAAACACAGCACTCTACCAGCTACTAGGAGGAAAACTGTCCTAACTAAAACCAGGACAGCAGGCTTGTTGGATTTTTTTTTAATGTTCTGTTTACTAGAAGAAAGAAAAAAAAATGTAATCTCTTCTTTGCCATGTCAAGTAAAAGACCCTTGTCATGGGACAGAAAAAAAATATCTAATTTTCTCACCGGGTAACAAATCCATCCTAACGAAACATGGGAAATTTCCGTGGTTTTTTTTGTGTTTTTTTTTGTTTGTTTGTTTGTTTTGTTTTGTTTTTAATTTATAACACACATGCTTTTATGCCTTGCATTGCAGACATTTTACTTCCCATTCAGGAAGGAGTTGATAGGGCATGTTTGTGCTGCCCCTTCATTGGTGACAAGGGGACATTTGCAATGATGAGATATTTCCCTACCCACAAGAGCCTTTGGGACAATAAAAGATGAAGGCTCGGGGCTCAATTAATTTGCCCATATTTAGTTGTCATCTGTCATTTGAGATGCCTAGGATATCCTGCCTAGCCTCCAGCTGCTCTTGCAGAAGGGCAGAGGTCTTGCCTGAAGCCCTTTATCATATCTGCCAGCTACCCTTGGGTGTTTCAAATACCTCAGGGCATTTCAAATACAACCAGGTGCCAGTATAGAGCTTACACTCCTGGCCCAGGGATGCACCAGCCATATTTGAGTCTCTCCTTTTGAGCAAGAGGAATTTAAACCTGAGAGGTTGACATTTGGCCATGGAGTTTCTGGGGGGGGGATGGATCCTCTCACAGAGATCTGTGTATCTACAGCAGAAGATAGCTATGTGAGTTAGGTGTCTCCACTTTCATTATGGTCAGTGAAAGTTTAGCCAGTGGAGCCTGGAGAGTAATTTGTTTTGAAATAGAGAAGACTCCTACTTTTTCAGATGAATCACTCACTCCACTCTTTTGACTATTAATTTGATCTCTGTAACAGGAGCTTGGATATACAGCTCTCATGTAGAAACCTGGACTGTAGCCATCTAAAGTTAGATGAGATGAACCCCTTCTCATCTTATATGTTAATAAAGAACATCAGGAGGGCACAACTAAAAATCCAAAGATTTGGTTTTGTAGGCAAAACTCAAAATATTGGATGTGATTGAGCAGTTTTACTGGACAGTTGTCCCAGTATGAGAAAACAAGGCCACCTTAAGTGGCTTTTCTTGCCCAAACTGCTAAATAAAATCCCTTTTGATTTCTTCCTCCCAGTTTTTCTGCAAAATTCGCAAGGCCAGATGTTGCAAACAATTGTCTGAAACTAGGACCTATCCTCAGGTAAATCCCTACTGGGACATGGAGTGCTGAGCAAATAAAGTACACTATCAACTTCATTTCAAGCATTTTCATTTGGAGAGTTTGTGCTTGGAAATTTCCTGATGTTAATTTTTTTCTATCATCTGACAAAAACCTCAGCCAGGTTCAGAATTACAGCAGATTCTGCCACTGTTAAATCTTTCCGCTGTGATAGTAAAATTCTACCACCCCAGCAAAAGTATCACAATTAAAGAAAAACAGCTTGTATCATCTTTGCTCCATCATGATGCTTTCTCAGAGTTTTCTAGATGCTTAAAGGGAACATATTCTCATCCTGATATACCTGGTCTGGTCTTCTATACCTGGTATTTTGTCTGACTGATGCTGTAATACAAGCCTATGTGTTTATCAGGAGGTAAGTTCATTGGGGAAGAACCTAAAACATCTTGTTTAGGCACTATGAAATGTGAAAACTGAAGACAAGCTTACACCAATATTATACAGAAGAGTACTCTGGAAATTTGGAGTAGTTTCCACATAGATGTGCAGCATTCAAGTTGATAGCATAACTCCAAATGTCAGTGGTTAAAAGCATTTAGGATTTTCCCAGCATGCTCTTTACTCTGGTTCTTGTCAGTCTGCTTTTCACACGTCTGTAATAAGTGATTTTCCTCCTCCAGCTTCTTTCCAATCAATTCTTTGTCTCCCATTTCCATCTATTTCCCTATTTCATTCCACTTTGCACTCTTCACCTCTTTAACCTCTTCTTCATCAGTCAGATCCCTTCTTGTGTCTACACACTCCATGGAGGCAGTCTCTGACCTCATTACATGTGGTCTCTCTGCCATCCTTCTTACACTGCTCAAGGAAGCAGTCTCAAGCAAGAATTTTAATGAAAACCATTCTCAATAAAGTATTTCCTATCATAATTTTCCTTTGAAAAAAAATGTAAAATACAAATGTTTTACACTAAAGTTTGTCCCAGGTCAACAGTTATCCCTGAGGTTTTTAGTAGGATACAAAAGAGATGATGAACTTCAGGAAAAATCCTAAATTCTAGATTGTTTTTGGTCCAGTCACAGCAACCCTGAACATTGTACTCCATTAAATCATTTTCTTTTTTTTTTTTTTTTTTCAGAATGCCATTAGAATAGAGCAACAATTAAAGAACTATATACCATAATGTTAGCTAATTATTGAACTTTTGTCACTGAGGTTAATTGGCAATAACACTTATGATCTTACCTCTGCATCTATTTAAATAGATTTCAGTTTTCATATTACAGTCAATTACCGTGGTTTTCAGAATGAAATGTAAAAAAATTACTCCATATCTATTGATCTGAAATACAGAAAGGGAGAGAGGAGGAGAACGATGTATGTGCTCCCAGTGTATATTATTTTTCATCTCTGGTGCTGATAAAGCAAGCACTCATTTTAGTGATAATTCAGCATTAAAGTGGGATAAACGGACTCAGATACTAAAACAAAGCCAGCACAAAACCTTCTCAAAATAAAAAAAACCCTCCTCCATTACAGTCTCCTAGACTGTAGGGTATACAGTGAGTTCCATTAAGTGCTGAGACTTTACTTCAAATGCATGGCATGCTCTGAGCTTTTCTCATTGTATGAAGTGGGGCATAGCTTATTACAGATAAAGAAGAAAAATGAAATGACCAGGCTGCTCAGTAGGGAGAATGCTAACTGGGATGTCAGCTGTCTTGGATTCCCTTATCAGCTTCATGCCTGACTTCAGGAAAAATGTTTCAGCCCATCCTCTTCCCACCTGTGCCTACCACCATGACATAGTTGCCTTTGATTGCGAGGTGGGGACCTCTCCAAAGAGCAGTTTGTATATTTCTGGACTAAGTCAGATGGTGGAGGTGCTCACCTGGTTCTTTTGTTTTCCTTTTGTGCAATGGTATGGGCAGTTGGGTTCCAGCAACACCCCTGGAACTGTTTGCTTTTCGAACACAGACATCACCACAGGACTACTTAAATCGTAATGCAAATGTGACATGTCAGTTGCAAAGGAAAAATATCAGCTAACTTTGTGCCAGATATTATCCAGATATTGCCTTTTACTCCATGCATATGCAGGGTAACCTAAGCCCATTTCTGGAGGAAAGTTGTGCTTTTTCTCACTGGAGGTATCCTAGTTGAACTTGTTCAGCAAGATTTTTGCTAATTATTTTGCTAACTTCTCATCGCTTTCATCACCTTTCTACACTAGATGTGCCTGAAAAATGACTCCATCATTACAACAGCCCAGTTCTGGTGCCTCATTCATCCTCCCCCCTGCTGGCAACTTGATTCTTCTGCCCATGCTTCATGCCAGCACTGTCCTACCAAAGCGGTCACTGTCCCATTTAATCTGTGATAAATAAAAACTGCTCCCAACTCCACTTGCCTAGGGGATATCAGCTCTATCTGCCACATTTTAAAATGATCATCCCTGTTGTTAAGAAAAACAACTCAAAACACCACCTGTGACTTTTCTCATTACTTACAGACTGAAATTCCCTCATCTGTCTTTCCTCAGCTGTGTTCTTGAGAAATAAATCCTATCTCATGTTTCCTTCCTTCCCAGTGAGCATATCCTCATCCACCATGACAGTTCATTTCAGTTTGACTACTCATCTCTAAGCAGGTTCTTGCTCCTACCTTCAGTTTTTTGTTTGTCTTTTTATTATTATTATTATTTTATTTCTGTCCCTTAGAATACCTAATGGCTTTTTATGCCTTAAAAAACAGCCCTTTAGCTCTCTCTTCTTCCACTCCAGCCTCCCGTACTTCCTCAAATGCCTTTTTTCACTTCACTTCTTTCAAAGATTTTAATTTTTGTCCTTCCCTCTCTACAAGAGAAGTTAATTCTTCATCACTGTATATTAAATGATTCATCCACTGAGATATTTCACAGCAAATTTCATCTCTTCAGCACTAGTGGTCTCTGCCTCTCTTGATTCTGTCTGCCTCCAACAACTGTAAACTGGGACTTTATGCTCAACCTAAAGTTTCAGGCTCTGGTCAGGAAAAGCTTTGACTCTGGACCCATTGACAAGCCCCTGTTGCTTAAACCCATGTCCTCAAGGCCTGGGATCCTGGAGCCTCTGACTCTAAATTAGCCTTTTCTTTTTTTTTCTTTTCTTTTTTTTTTTTTTTTTTCCCTTGGCTTTTTCTCTCATTAAATTTATTGATTGCTGTCACCTGCCCCAAGTTCTATTGGAAATCTTTGTGTCATGTGTTTATCCCTTCCTGCATGACAAATTTTCAGCCCCCAGTCCCACTTTGCTTGAAGGACTGGGCTGCTGGGAAGGGCATGCAGAGGGCCTGGAGGAAACCAAGCATGAGCACACTCACAGCCCCCTTAGGCCACTGTCCTGTACTCTCTTGGCATCAGAACTACTTCCACCAACTTCATTTAAACCGTTTTCATTGTTCAGTCCGTGAAGGACTGAACTTGCAAGCGCCCATCGCTTCATCTTCCATGACCAAGGCTGCACATCCTTTATTCTGCAGTCTGTTGACTCTGATTTCCAACTGGCAACCTGCAGATGAGGATGGAAGAGAATGAGATGGAGGATTTGTGAGTATTCTTTGTACATGTATGAGAGGAAGGGAGGGGAGAAAAAAAAAAAAAAAAAAAGGCAATGCTCAAAACTATCTCCTAGGAAGCCTAATGTAGGTTTGAAACAGGTGGGAGATCAGCCTTTTAAATCAAATTACAGCTGATCATCCTCTTAGCTGGAGAGGCAAAGGGGATTTGTGACTCATCCTGATATGAGCAAAATAAGGCTTTCTTAGCCTTTCCTCTTTGGGTTTAGTTCTTGCATGACTAATGACAACAGCTACGTCTTTTTCAAATGTTGAAAATGCATATAGCATTAGCAGCTGCTCTGCTTGCTTAAGGGATGCCTTGTGAGGCCTCAGGTAGACAGCAGTTGCCACTATGCACCCTGGCAGGAAACACTATTATCTTCCTAAAGAAGTGAAGAGGAAGGCTTGCACCGTGCCTCTTGAACTCAGGTGCAGAGATTCACCCAAGAAGAAAGGAATGGCAAGATGCATTTAACCTCATTAGTTTCAGTAGGGCTGACTGTGCAATTCATCAGTGTACAGGTACATTAGGGGAACTAAACTATTTCCACATCTCATTTACATAATGGATGGGATGTGAAATGAGTCCTATGGAAGAGAAGTGCCCTGGAGGCACTAAAGTTTATCACAATATGTGAGAGTTCTTTTAGATCATTGCATTAAATTTCCACTAACAAGATAACAAATTAATTGTCTGTATTACCGTACTAACCCAAAGCAGATAAAGTGTATGATTTCAGCAGAGGAAGGCAGCTGTTTAAGACAGCTTGGTTATGGGAGGAGGCAGAGGAGATTAGTGTGCCATTTGCATGCCATGATGCCAGCCATCCCCCTGCCCCTTTAAGAAATCTGGCTCTTCTCTAATCTGATGTTGAACTTGAGCTTTATTAGTGAAGTGCGGGAGAATGAGTAAATCAGCTGTATCAGACAAGCCTCAGGACATCTGGAAATTGATCATTCTGCAGAAATAAGCACTCTGTTTATTAGCTGAGACTTCATCACTATCGCTTCTCTTTATCCAATTCCTAACAGATTTCAAAGCTATCATCATAGCATTAGCTCTTCTGACTGTGCTACTGCAGATAAAGATCAGATCTATCTAATGATGGCTTTCTTGGTCTCCCTCTCTCTTTCTCTAAAGATATCCTGATTTAAAATAATAATAATAATAATAAAGAAGTAAGAAAATAGCTGGAATGAAATAAGGCAGTCTCCGTGTCTTAAATTTTTGCCTGTTGGCATTGAGAGGTGGTTTTTTTTTAATTCTACATGAACTTGGTTTTGTTCAGGGGAACACATCTTGTAGAATAGAAAATCCTTCATAGAAGAGGTGGAATTTGAAGTTTCTAATGTGGTGGTGGAAAAAGAAGGAAGATAAAAAGACCTGAAGCCATAAAGCAGTGCTGTACATTGAAAGTACAGTTATTTTTAAATGATAATACTTGTCAAATAGAAGCCAGGAAAATGAATTTGTTAAGTTAGAAAGGTAATAACATTACTTTAAGAAGAATAATTACTTTCCTTAACTACATTTATCACATAGTAATTCAGTTCTCCCTTCTGGAATATGATGCAATGCCAAACTTTTGCCTGATTTATTTAAAATCAGCCTTAAGAAAAGATTCACCCAGACACGAGGCTTCTTCTGGTTCTTTATTCAAAATTGAGCAGTTATCAAAATGCAAATAACATGAGTAACTTACTGTTTAGATGTGCATTCCTGTACAACTGCACTGTGTATCTACATCGTGCAAAGAGACCAGAAGAAAAAAATGTAAGTTTTCCGATAACAGTGGTTGGATGCATAAGCAATTTAAATACAGCCCTGGATTTCCAGAAATATGTGGGGAGTGTAAAATCCAATGCAAGGAACTCTCTAAAGAAAAATGTTCTCTAGCAGAAGCTACACAGAGATCAATTTTATCAGCTCATTTTCTCTGTTTTCCAATGGCAAATTAATATTTATTATTTCTTTTGAACTGGCAGTTGGAGTACCAGCCTGGCTGCACATTGTACTAGGTTCTGCATACAAATAAAAGAAGAAAAGGTGGACATTGGCCAAGAACCTTTCCATATAAGTAGAAGATGAGAGAAAACAGATTAATGCAATAAGCAGAGTGAGCGTGATCTAACAGTAAAGCAAGGATGGTTAATTAATCCATTTGTACAGAGCCTAGCACAGTAGAGCTAGACCACATTACTTGCAATGTAACAACTTGCAACTTAATAACAACAACAATGACTAGTCCTTTAAAATTAATGTATTAATTATCAGCCAGAGCTCATAAGTTGCTTAGCCATTGAATTCAGAATGCCATTTTTAAAAATCCAAGGTATCAGGGGACCCATAAATCTTTAAGAACAGGGCCCATTTTACATCAGTATTGTTTTGCCTCATACACAGCCTTTCTGCCAGTCTGCCTTGAACTAGACTAGTGCTACTCCTGGTCCACCCTTTTATTTATGATCATCGTTATTATTTATTTATAATCATGCCATTATTGTGTTAGGTAGGGGGGTGAATTTTAAACTGAGCCCCCCACAGACACACATGATGGTGTTATGGAAGATTTATTTTTGCTTTATTCAATTATAGGTTGAACTGGGGGAAATCTCATAGTCGGGCCTCCTAAACAGGGAATCCCAAATGGGAAGAAATAGTCCAATGAAAGGTGATGATGCCACAACAGTGGGTTGGTCTGCCTGATGTATAGACCTCCCATTCTGCAGCATGAATCATAGCCTTGTGAGAAACCACATGGCTTTCCAACGGTGCCTCCAATTCTCAGTTTGCATTTTGGTATCTGGGAAAGAAACACGATGATTCTTCCTTGTTGGCTGTTCCAAATCCATAAATTATTCCCGTTCCTGAATTCGGAGGTGAATTTCAGTAAGGTGAGTGATACAGGCTGAAGAAACAAAGTGCATAAAACAAAAGACAGATGGCTGAACCCATGATTCACCAGCAGTGAGCTACAATTGGGCCACCTAGACGTTGAAGTAATTCATTACATTTATATCTCTTCTGTAGAGGGGGGATTTTCCTCAATGATTTGTATGACCTTGCTAAACCCAGATAGGTGGTAATTGAGCAGCAACTTCAGAAGAAGAAACAGAATAAAAATATTGAAAATATTGACTCACCCCAAAGGCAGTAAGCAGCACTTTGGTCTTCAACCTTTAAGCATCCTAGGGTAGTCAATAACCTGGCTGTTAGAAGCTGTGCCTACCACTGATTTTGATTTGGGAGTAGTTTAACCTTGAACCAAGATCCAAGTAACCACGGCAACAGGAAGTTGGCCTCTCCATCCAAGGAGTGGGAATCCATAAATCAAGGTCCCTAATGCAAACACTGTGTGCAGATAGAGATTTGAGAAGATAAGTGGTTTGTGAGGGATTACCTTTGAAAAATGAATGACCATCCCTTGATTTGTTGAAGTACAGCTTCACAGAGACTTTTTTTATCAATAGAGGTCAACAGGTTACAGCTGCATGTTTTCATACAGCTCTTTATATAGGCCCTTCAGTTTAATTAGAATCAGATGTTGAATTTATCAGGTTGTCAGCATTATTATGTACCATATGCACATGCATATGTGTACATGTTTTAATACATACATCCACATATGCACATTTTTTGCCCACAAACTGCATTCATGAAAAAAATAATGTTAAGCCTCAAACTCTTTTAGACTTAGATTTTAGATTTGTAGGGGTTGGAAGGGACCTCGAAAGATCATCGGGTCCAACCCCCCTGCCAAAGCAGGTTCCTCAGAGCAGGCTTCCCAGGTAGGCGTCCAGACGGGCCTTGAGTATCTCCAGAGAAGGAGACTCCACAACCTCCCCAGGCAGCCTGTTCCAGTGCTCCCTCACCCTCACCATGAAGAAGTTCTTTCACATGTCGGTGCGGAACTTCCTGTGCTCCATCTTGTAGCCATTACCCCTTGTCCTAGCCCCACAAACCACTGAAAAGTGGTTGGCCAAATCCCGTCTCCCACATCTCAGGTATTTATACACATTGATGAGATCCCCTCTCAGTCTTTTTTTCTCCAGGCTGAACAGACCCAGGTCTCTCAGCCTTTCTTCATAGGGAACATGCTCCAGGCCCCACATCATCTTTGTGGCCCTCTGCTGGACTCTTTCCAGGAGATCCCTGTCTTTTTTGTACCGGGGAGCCCAGAACTGGACACAGTACTCCAGGTGAGGCCTGACCAGGGCAGAGTAGAGGGGGAGGATCACCTCCCTTGACCTGCTGGCCACGCTCCTTTTAATGCACGCCGGGATCCCATTGGCCCTCTTGGCCACCAGGGCACACTGCTGGCTCATGGTCAACCTGTCGTCCACCAGGACCCCCAGGTCCTTCTCCTCAGAGCTCCTCTCCAGCAGGTCATCCCCCAGCCTGTACTGATACATGCGGTTGTTCCTTCCCAGGTGCAGGACTCTACACTTGCTTGTTAAACCTCATTTGGTTTCTTCCTGCCCAGCTCTCCAGCCTGTCCAGGTCTCGCTGAATGGCAGCACAGCCTTCTGGAGTGTCAGCCACTCCTCCCAGCTTTGTGTCATTGGCGTACTTGCTGAGGGCAGATACTATTCCCTCATCGAGGTCGTCGATGAAGATGCTGAACAAGACCGGACCCAGCACCGACTCCTGGGGAACACCACTAGTCACAGGCCTCCAGCTGGACTCTGCAACGCCGATCACCACCCTCTGAGCTCGGCCAGTCAGCCAGTTCTCAATCCACCTTACTGTCCACTCCTCTATCCCACTCTTTCTCAGCTTTGCTAGCAAGATGTCATGGGAGACAGTATTGAAAGCCTTGCTAAAGTCAAGGTAGATGACATCCACTGCTCTTCCCCCATCTACCCAGCTGGTGATGCCATCATAGAAAGCAATGAGGTTGGTCGAGCACGACTTCCCCTTGGTGAATCTATGCTGACTACTCCTCATAACCTTCTTCTCTTTCAATTGCTTGGAGATGGCATCCAGAACAAGCTGCTCCAACACCTTTCCAGGGACAGAAGTGAGACTGACTGGCCTGTAGTTTCCCGGATCCTCCTTCTTGCCCTTCTTGAAGACCACAGTGATATTGGCTATCCTCCAGTCTTCAGGAACCTCTCCTCTTCTCCAGGACCTTTCAAAGATGATAGAGAGTGGTTCAGCGACCACCTCTGCCAGCTCCCTTAGCACATGCGGATGCATCCCATTGGGACCCATGGATTTGTGTGCGTTGAGCCCACTCTCTCATCAGCCATGGGGGAGCCCTCCATTTCCCAGACCCTTTGTCCTCTTGCCAGGGGCGAGGAGTCCTGGGGGGGAGTCCCTGAAGCAAAGACTGAAGCAAAGAAAGCATTCAGTATCTCCGCCTTCTTGGCGTCTTCCGTGACCAGGACACCCCCCTCGTTCAGCAAGGGACCCACATTATCCCTAGTCTTCCTTTTGCTGTTTACATACTTGAAAAAAACCCTTCTTATTATCCTTTATCTCTTTTGCAAGCCTCATCTCTAGGTGGGCTTTAGCCTCCCTCATCACGTCCCTGCAGGCCCTGACAACACTTCTATACTCCTCCCAAGAGGACAGGCCCTTTTCTCCACATTTCATAGACCTTCCTCTTCCTTTTGATCTTATCAATGAGCTCCTTGCTCATCCACGCAGGTTTCCTGCCCCCCTTCCCCGATTTCCTACTCTTCAGGATGCACCGATCCTGAGCATGGAAGAAGTGCTGCTTAAATGTAGCCCAGCTCTCACAGGCAACCTTGCCCTCAAGAAACCTAACCCATGAGATACCCCCGAGTAGGTCCCGGAAGAGGTCAAAGTTGGCTCTTCAAAAGTCCAGGGTAGCAATCCTGCTTTTAGCCTTACTTTCTCCACTTAGTTCCATCTGGAACACCACCATGTCATGGTCACTGCATCCCAAGCTGCCCCCAGCCTTCACATCCCTAACAAGGCCATCCCTGTTGGTAAGGACAAGGTCCAGAAGCACCCCCAGCCTCATCGGCTCCTCCACCACCTGCATCAGAAAATTGTCCTCAACGCATTGTAGGAACCGTTTGGAGTGCGCATGCCTGGCTGGGTTGCTTACCCAGCAGATGTCTGGGTAATTGAAGTACCCCATGACGACCAGCGCCTATGACTGTGAAGCTACTAGCAGCTGCTTGTAGAAGGCCTCATCGACCTCCTCCTTCTGATCTGGTGACCTGTAGTACACCCCCACTACAGTGTCCCCCATACCAGCCTACCCCTTAATTCTCACCCACAAGCTCTCCACTTGTCCTTCACCCTCCCCCAGGTGGAGCTGGGTGCACTCTAATTGCTCCCTCACATAAAGGGCAACCCCACCCCCTCACTTCCCCAGCCTGTCTTTCCTAAAGAGGACATAGCCCTCCATGATAGCGTTCCAGTCATGCGAGCTGTCCCACCACGTCTCAGTGATTGCAATGAGATAGTGGCCCCACGACTGTATACAGATCTCGAGCTCATCCTGTTTATTTCCCATGCTCCGCACATTGGTATACAGGCACTTTAGGGAAGCAGCAGGCACACCTACCCCTGGAGGGATGCAAGAAGAAGATACCAGACGGAGTATCGGGAATGCTACCTTCTCTGAGGAGCCCTCAGACAATCCTATGGTAGAGCTCAGAGGTTTTTCCCTGTCTTCAACAGTGACAGCAGTGACCACTTCCCCCAGCCCTTCTCTGTCACTTTTACTTCCCCTCCCTTCCCCTGTCAAACCTAGTTTAAAGCCCTGGTAACTCAAGCACTAAGGAGTGGTGAAACCTTAGTTTTGCATATGCACAGTTCCATAGTCCTGGGATCCCACAGGCATAATTACCTGGTCAAATACCTTGGTTTTTCTATGGGACATTACTTTATTCAGTGTATGGCACTCACCTAATGAACAGCTATTTGTTAGTTGGATTTTCCTCTCGTTATTCAGTGTGACCTCATGTCTCATTTATTCCACATTTCTAAGCCTTGCTATGAATAGATGAATGTTTCATGAATGTTGATAATCTTATTTTTGCAGCACTGCTCTTGAGATGAGGGGTATATTATTGTTCTCATTTGCAATAGAGAAGCTGAGCAGAGAGAGATTGAAGTTGAATGGATACAATTTGAGATGCTTAATACTCGATTCATGGCTCTGGAAGAATGTGTGACTTAGTACGCAAAAACTCCTCAGTATATCTTTACCAAGCCATGACCTCTGACTGTGATTCTCTCTCTGTCCTGACTGTTTCTGCTTTCAGACCCATTCTTCTGCATTAAGTTTGCAGGTTTTTCATCTGGACTCCTCTCCCAGACTTGCCCACTCCATAGCCCCTCATCTCTCAGCGTCCCCTCACCAGTGTACTGTTTCTGTGTCTGAGTCTGATGGAGATCTCTTCCACAGTTTCTGGGACCACCTGTAGGTTTCCTGATATTTCTCATTTCACATGTAAGGCCAAAGGTAGGGACGCTCATAGCAGCTCCGACTGCAAATGCAAGGAAATGTTAGTTGGTACCTGGCAAGGCTGGGTGCAGCCAGCAGAGGCAGCCAGACACAGAAGATTGAACAGAATTTTCTGGGCTCTGCTTCGAGATCTTGATCTTCTGAGACCTTCTTCCAAGGTCATTAGGTGACTTCTGGGAACTCTGTGAGGAGCTTTACCAGATGCTATCCAGATGCAACCAAGGAGAGCAGTGGTTGACACCTGCTACAGAGGATGAAGGCACCAGTCTTCTGACCTGACCTGCTGTCCAGGGAGGTTTTCTCTTTGCCTGGAGCTTGGATCAGGGACATTGTGAAGAGATATCCAAGGCTTGTCCAGCCCTTGGTCTGATAATACTGCTGTTCCACATGGGTACTAGAAGTACTGTTGTGGAGTGTAGGAGCATGTCAGGCATGGTTAAGTGTCTCTGGGGGCTGTGGGGATGCAGGTTGTTTTCTCCTCAATCCTGCAAGTGAGATAGAAGTGCTTGAAGAAGACTGGACAAATTCTGCATGTCAGAAACTCATTGTGTAGCTGGTGTTGGAAACAGGGATTTGTTTTTTCATGACCATGGGACCCTCTTTGAGGTTAGAGAACCACAACGGAGAGAAGATGTCCACCTGAGTAAATGGAGTAAAAGCATATTATTTTTCAACAGCCTTGCCAAGCTGGTGCAGAGTGCTTTAAACTACAAATGACAGGGAAAATAAATGGTTACCCACAATCAAGTGAGGAAGTGGTGGACCAAGCTGTCAAGAAAAGGTTGCAGGGTGATATAAGAAAGCAGCAGCAAGGCATGGAGCAATGCCTAAGGATGTGTGATGAAGCAGTTCAGAGCTTACGGGTCAGGATTCATGAGCAGACAAATGTGGGCAATGTTGCAGTGGGTGTTTGCTATAGAACACCAGATCAGAAAGGAGATAAGGCTTTTCTTAGATAGAGAGAAATCTTATGTTTACCTCAGTATGACAGAAGGAACAAGGCAAAAGGGAGGACCACAATCTTCTTGGAGAAATCTTATCAGATCATGGGATATGGCCCTGGAGAAAATTGGGATCCAGGAGAGCTGGTTGATTTTCAAGAATCACCTTCTCCAAACTCAAGAATGATCCACCACAATGAGCATCAAATAAAGCAAAGGTATTAGGAAACTTGCATGAATCAGCAAGGAGCTACTCACTAATGTCAGACTTGAAAAGGAAGCAAAAAAAGAAAGAGGGGAAAATAGGGACAGGTGGTCTGGAGGAATATAGAGAAAATGTCTGAGCATGAAGGGATGGGCTCATGAAAGCTAAAGCCTATGTGGAGTTTAATCTAGTGAGTACAGAAGGACAACACAAAAGGTTTCTACAGGTGCATCAGAAGAAAAAAAGAAGACTAGGGAAAATGTGGGAACAGAGCTGAATGAAATGGGGACACTTGTGGCAAAGGATATGGAAAAGACCAAGGTACTCAATGTCACATTCACCTTGGTCTTCTTGGTCACCTTGGTAAGAGCAGCCTTAAAGAATCCCCGACCCCTTGTAGTGGGTTTACGTGGCAAGGTTTTGGTAGCAGGGGGGCCATAGGGGTGGCTTCTGTGAGAAGGATCTAGAAGCTGCCCCATGTTTGGTAAGGGCCCCACTGCTGACCAGAGCTGAGCCAATAAGCGATGTTGTTTTGCACCTCTGTGAGAACATATTTAAGGCAGGGAAAAAAAAAAAACAAACAAACAAAAAAAACAAACAAACAAACAAAAAAACCACGCTGCGCTACACAGCAGCTGGGAGGGTGAGAGGAGGGAGGAAGGTGAGGAACAGCCTTGCAGGCGCCAAGGTCAGTGAAGAAGGAGGGGGAGAGGTGCTCCAGGTGCCAGAGCAGAAGCCCCCTGCAGCCTGTGGTGAGGACCATGGTGAAGCAGGATGTCCCCCTGCAGCCCATGGAGTACCACGGTGGAGCAGGGTTCCACGCTGCAGCCCGTGGAGGAGACCACGGTGGAGCAGGTGGACCTGCCCCGACGGAGACTGCGGCCTGTGGAAGACCCCTGCTGGAGCAGATTCCAGGCCGGACCTGTAGGCCGTGGAGAGGAGACCACGCAGGAGCAGGTGACCTGGCAGGAGCTGCTGCCCGTGAGGGACCCAGGTTGGAGCAGTTTGCTCCTGATGGATGGACCCTGTGGTATGGACCCATATCTGGAGCAGTTCTTAAAGAGCCGCTGCCTGTGGGAAGCCCACTCCGGATCAGTTCGGCAAGGATGGCATCCCGTGGGAGGGACCCTACAGCACAGGGGATGAGTGTGATCGAGAAGGAGTGGTGGAGAAGAAGTGCTATAGACTGACCATAACCCCCATTCCCCCGTTCCCCTGCACCGCTCAGGGGGAGGAGGTGGAAGAGGGTGGATGGGGGGGGAGGTGCTTTTGGTTTCTTTCCTTTGTTTCTCACTTCTCTAGCTTGTTAGTAATAGGTAATAAATCTTACTATCTCCCTACTCTGAGTCTGTTTTGCCTGTTACGATAATTATTGCGCGATCTCCTAGTCCTTATCTCAACCCTTGTGATGGTTTTACTCGGGTGGGCAGCCGAGTTCCACCACAACCGCTCTCTCACTCCCCCTCCTCAAAGAGGAGTGAGGAGAAAATACGATGAAAGGGGCTCAAGGATTGAGATAAGGACTAGGAGATCGTGCAATAATTATCGTGACGGGCAAAACAGACTCAGCATAGAGAGAAAGTAAGATTTATTGCTTATACTAACAAGCTAGAGAAGTGAGAAACAAAGAAAAGAAACGAAAAGCACCTTCCCCCCATCCACCCTCTTCCACCTCCTCCCCCCGAGCGGCGCAGGGGAACGGGGGAATGGGGGTCATGGTCAGTCTACAGCACTTCTTCTCTGCCGCTCCTTCTCGGTCACTCTTGTCCCCTGTGCTGTGGGGTCCCACCCACGGGATGCAGTCCTTGCTGAACTGATCCAGTGTGGGCTGTCCACAGGCAGCAGCTCTTCAAGAACTGCTCCATATATGGGTCCGTACCACGGGGTCCATCCCTTAGGAGCAAACTGCTCCAACCTGGGTCCCCCACAGGCAGCAGCTCCTGCCGGGTCACCTGCTCCTGCGTGGTCTCCTCTCCACGGGCTGCAGGTCCGGCCCGGAATCTGCTCCGGCAGGGGTCTTCCACAGGCCGCAGTCTCCTTCGGGGCACAGGCTCCACCGTGGTCTCCTCCACGGGCTGCAGCGTGGAACCCTGCTCCACCGTGGTACTCCATGGGCTGCAGGGGGACATCCTGCTTCACCATGGTCCTCACCACAGGCCGCAGGGGACTTCTGCTCCGGCGCCTGGAGCACCTCTCCCCCTCCTTCTTCACTGACCTTGGCGCCTGCAAGGCTGTTTCTCACTCCTCTCACCCTCCCAGCTGCTGAGTGGCGCAGCGGTTTTTTCCCTGTCTTAAATATGCTCTCACAGAGGCGCAAAACAACATCGCTTATTGGCTCAGCTCTGGTCAGCAGTGGGGCCCTTACCAAACATGGGGCAGCTTCTAGATCCTTCTCACAGAAGCCACCCCTATGGCCCCCCCCGCTACCAAAACCTTGCCATGTAAACCCACTACAACCCTTGAGCCCCTTTCATCGTATTTTCTCCTCGCTCCTCTTTGAGGAGGGGGAGTGAGAGAGCGGTTGTGGTGGAGCTCGGCTGCCCACCCGAGTAAAACCACCACACCCCTGAGATTTGTGAGGAAAGAAATCCTATTCCTGGTGAAGGAGAATCAAGTTAGGGAACAGTTAAATAGACATGCATAATTCCATGGGACCTGACAGGATACACCCAAAGGTGCTCACAGATCTGGCCAGTGTTATCGTGAGGGAAATCTCAATTGTTTTTGAAAGATGGTGGTAATCAGGAGAGGATCCTGAGGACTGGAAGAAATCAAATGTTACTCCAATAAGTACAAGAAAAAAGATCTAGTGAGCTACAGGCTGGTCAGCCTCATCTTGATCCCTGGGAAGCTGGTGGAACAAATAATTCTGGAAACCATTTCCAAGCATATGAAGGTTAGAAGATGATGATCAGGAACAGTCAACTTAGATTTATGGAGCAGAACTCATGTCTGTCCAACCTGATGTTGATCTTGGCCCAAAGAGGCTGTGGAGTCTCCATTCTTGAAGATATTCAAAATCTGACTGGACATGGTCCTGTACAAACTACTGTAGCTGAGCCTGCTTAAGAAGGGGATTGGATTAGATGATCTCCAGAGGTCCCTTCTGGCCTCAGCACTTCTCTGACTTTATGAATTGTCATGTCATTTAATTGCCAAAATCTAATGTATTTTCCCTTTGGTCCGTGTACAGGCTGAGATTTGGAAAGCGATTTAAAGACTCCCTTTGAAAAATGAGTGTCTGTCCTGAATATGTTGAAGCATTGCAGAGACTGGGAGAAGTTTTCATAAGTTAGCAGAGACACAACACCAGCTCTTCATCCTACCAGACTTTTGCTCCAGTCTCATGAGAGCAGAATTACTGCATTTTTATAAAACAGCAACTGCTAGGAGTTTTCTAAAATCAGCAAAAACTCACTGTAAAAAAAATGACTAAGACATTTTAGCTGACTTCTCACTTGATACATTTATTTCTTTTTCGTTTTCTTTTTTTTTTCTCATATACTTACAGATGTAAATGCAATATGTATACACATACACAAACTCACACAAATATTATATATAAACGGGTGGATATTATTCTGGTTTCAGCTAGGATAGAGTTAATTTTCCTCCTAGCAGCTGGTAGGATGCTATGTGTTCCTGTAGTTCCTGTAGTACACGTAAGAAACATGCTGGGTAAGACAGTCTGGGCTACTCCTGCCTCAGGAAAAGGCAAACCCATTTGCGGGATTCCTTTTGCTCAGGGACCTGGATGTACTTGGTGGGTAATGCAAAAGAAGGGGGAGGTCCGATGTATACCTCAAGGGGATTTAATACTGGGTGAGAATAGCCCATGAGTTGAATTGTATTATGTTAATTATTATATAATACTGTATGTCATCACTACCATGATTGCTATATGTCAGTGTCCTATTAATGGTACCACAGTAACAGCCATGCAGATAATAATTAATTTTGATAGAACTGGACAAGCACAGAGATGTGATGGAACAAGAATGGGCTTCAACTTGTGACAATCCAACATCGCACACTGTCTCTTCTGCTCTGAAAGACTGCTGTGACAGATGGAGCCCGAAGTCAGTCATGGACTATGCAAACTCAATGGACATTTTATATACCATAGATGAAAATGGTGATTAATTGGAATGTATTGGAAAGGGAGTAACCTGAGGATGACATAAATGGTATGGAATAAGGGGTGGATACATGTCCTGGTTTCAGCTAGGACAGAATTAATTTTCCTCCTAGTAGCTGGTAGGATGCTATGCGTTGGATTAGGATGAGAAGAGTGTTGATAACATGCTGATGTTTTAATTGTTGCAGAGCAGTGCTTACACCAAGCCAAGGACTTTTCAGCTCCTCGCTCTGTCCTGCCAGCGGGCAGGCTTGGGGTGCAGCAGGAGCTGGGAGGGGACAGACCCAGGACAGCTGACCCAAACTGGCCAAAGGAGTATTCCATACCATCTGACGTCATGCTAAACAATATATAGGGGCAGCTAGCTGGGGTGGGGGGACCAGCTAGGCATTGGTCAGCAGGTGGTGAGCAATTGCGTTGTGCATCACTTGTTTCATACACATTATTATTAGTAGTACTATTATCATTATTATTTTTTTCCCTGTCTTAATAAACTGTCTCTATCTCAACCCACAGGCTCGATTTTCATGTTTCTCTCCCCCATCCCAGAGAGGGAGGGGGGAGGGTGAGCGAACGGCTGTGTGGTGCTTAGCTGCCAGCTGGGTTAAACCACAACAGTTTCTGGTTTAAGATCATTATTTTACTGTATGGTGTAATACTGGCTAATGATATAATAAAACTGCTGGTCGTGAGACTAACCTGGTATTTGTACTCAGCACTGTTGTTGACTCTATACTTTGGAAACCATATCTTGGAAGCTATTAACAATTACACCTATTGCCTTTTTTCGTTAGGGAGCCAATCTGTGGAGGGGACAGGGGAAGATAATTTTTCCTGCTTGTTCATTCTCCCTTTCTCCTTCACCCCCCTCTTTTCCTCTGAGCTAGTTATGATAGTTCTTCAAGATTGTGAATATCCTTGGGATGTTTAGACCAGCATGGTGTTATTGTAATGTCTCCTGAATGTGCTTCAGGTTTTGTTTAAGGTTTAACAACTATTTAGGAATGCCATCCGGAGATCTGTCCTGAGGCAGGATAGTTGTGAGCGGCAGGGAGTGTGGGAAGATATGGGCAAGTTTCTAGAGCAGTGGGCACCTCCAGTGCTTTGGAAATTCTCCCCTGAACAACTGCAAAATCATAAAAAACTGGTAGAATGCTTGAAAAAGGGGTGTCATCACTGTGGCAATTCCAAAGAGACACAAATCACTGTAGCGTGCTGGGGTCTGGCCTATGCCTGTCAATCTGCAATTGATGCCACTATAAACCTAGTGACAGACCCTGCGGCCACTCCAACCCCTACGATGGACCCTGCAGCCACTCCAGCCTCTGCAGCCACTTCAGCTCCTGTGGCCTCTCCAGCTCCTGCGGCCACTCCAGCCCCTGTGATGGGCCCAGTGGTTGTTCCAACCCCTGTGACAGGCCCAGCGGTTGTTCCAACACCTGTGACGGGCCCAGCAGTCGTTCCAGCACCTTTGACAGGCCCAGTGGTCGTTCCAGCTCCTGTGACAGGCCCAGCAGTCATTCCAACCCCTGCAATGGGCCCAGTGGTCATTCTAACCCCTGTGATGGGCCCAGTGGTCATTCCAACCCTTGTGGCAGGCCTGTGGCTGGGTCAGAGAACCAACCTGTAGCAGTGCAAGTTGCCCCTGTAGCCAAGTTGAAGAAATGGTTTAGAGAGTCAGGTTGTTTAGAATGCAGAAAAACTCCTGCTAAGACTAGGTATGGAGAAGACGAGGCCGGGCCATCAGAGGAACAGGAGGACGAAGATGAAGATGTCGAAAAAGCAACAATAACTACCTGAAACCTATACTAGCGTGAGCTACAAGATGTGCGAAAAGATTTTGGTCGCTGCATAGGTGAGCAGCTTGTCACCTAGCTGCTCCGGTGCTGGGACACAGGAGCCAATTGTGTGGAATTAGAGGGCAGGGAAGCCAAGTGGCTGGGATCCCTTGCTAGAGATGCAGGCATTGACAAAGCAATTGGAAACAGAGTACGATCTTACAGCCTCTGGAGGCGTCTCCTGTCAGCTGTGAAGGAAAGGTATCCCTACAAGGAAAACTTGTATGTCTACCAGGCAAGTGGACCACTATGGAGAAGGGAATCCAGTACCCGAGGGAATTAGCTGTGCGGGAGGTGATTTTTAGGGACCTAGACAACGAACAAATATCCACAGATCCAGATGAAGTCAAGTGTACAAGACCTATGTGGAGGGAGTTTGTACAGAGTGCACCATCATCATATGCCAGCTCATTGGCAGTAATGGCCTGGAAAGAACATGAGGAACCCACAGTGTATGAAGTGGCTAGACAACTCCGGCGGTATGAAGAAAGTCTCTCCTCTTCCCTACAGGCCTGCATCTTGGCTGTGGAGAAACTTTCTGAAGAGGTCCACCAACTTAAAGAGAATTTATCTTCCTCCCCACCTGTACAAACCAGTGTCTCAACTATCAGGGGTAAGTGTTCATCCGTGCAAGGAAGGTGATATAGTGGGTACACACCCCATGCCACCCTGTGGTTTTACCTACATGACCATGGAGAGGACATGAGAAAATGGGATGGAAAATCTACCTCGACCTTAGAGGCACAGGTATGTGAGTTGCAAAGAAAAACAATTGGGAAAAAGGGGTTCTCTGAGAAGCTTGCTGCTCCAACTTCCAGCGGGCAGTCCTTCAGACACAGAAACAAAGATTCTGACCAGGACTAGAGGGGCCTCGCCTCCAGCCAGGGGGAGGAAAGGGACAAGCGAGTTTATTGGACTGTGTGGATTCGATGGCCTGGCGTGTCAGAGGCACAGAAGTATAAGGCTTTAGTAGACACCGGTGCACAGTGTACTGTAATGCCATCAACTTATAAAGGGCCAGAACCCGTCTGTATTTATGGGGTGATGGGGGGATCCCAGCAATTAACTGTATTGGAGGCTGAAGTGAGTCTAACTGTGAATGAGTGGCAAAAGCACCATATTGTGACTGGCCCGGATGCTCTGTGCATCCTTGGCATAGACTGCTATGTACTTATAGACTACATAGAGTACTATGCACTTGTTTCGTATACATTATTATTAGTAGTACTACTATAATTATTATTATTTTTTTTCCCTGTCCTAATTAACTGTCTCTATCTCAACCTACAAGCTCCATTTTTCTGTTTCTCTTCCCCCATCCCAGGGAGGGAGGGGGGAGGGTGAGCGAATGGCTGTGTGGTGCTTAGCTGCCGGCCGGGTTAAACCACAACAATATACATTCAGATGTATTAGTCAGGAAGATATCTAATATGTAAGATTTCAAAACCATCAGTTTAAATTTTACGCATTTAAAAACAAACAAAAAAAAAAGGGTTCAAATTGTAAGAGAGTTTGAGAAACATTGCTAAGGGAGGAATCTACCAGCCTTGCTTGCATATCTTTTATTTTCTTGGAACATTTGACCTCCTTGGTATATTTGTACCATTCGTTTATTCCATTTTGTAATTTCTATATGAGTAACTCTGTTGCCATCAGAATCTGTTGGTAGAAAAATGTATGACAAAGTACTCTTTTTTTTTAACTTCCACCTCTGAGTTGTAAGGTAGATTTTTATTAGTAAGGGGATTCCTAAAAATATGTAGAAGTGTAATGTGCTTTAGACAGGGAATTATATGCTGAAGCTGTTACTGATGCCTGATCGTTTTTCAGACGAAACACACATTGAGTTAAGTCATTACAGAAGAGAAGTACATAAGTTTGTGTGGAGAATATACTACATGGAGAATGACAAATAGACAATCTCAGTTAATAGAGATATGAAGCGTGTCTGTCTTTAAACATGTATAAGTTTGTGTATTTGCTTGCAGAAGAGTAACAATGTGGAATTATTATTCTGGTTTCCCACTGTTTATAGAGATCACTGATAGCACCATCTAAAGCAAAAGTATTAGAAATCAATAAAAATCTTGATCCTTGCTAGTACAGGGAAATATGAAAATATATTGCTGTAGCAAAGAGAGCATCTGAGTACTCATCTCCAGATATTCCCCAGTCTGATTCAATTCATTCATCAGTGTTCATCCAAATTTTGTTTCCTTCCCCAGGAACTGTAGGACCCCACTTAAAAGCAGACCGGACTTCACTTCACAGTAAAATGGAAAGTTCTGCCTGTAACATGATGACCAGAAGGAAACCAGCAGCTGTGGACAGTGTTGCAACGCCAACTCCAGTATTATCTCTCCTACCTTCAGCAGCAGCAGCATCTGAAGCAGGTAAAGTTGTTTCTCTCCGTTCCCTCTATTTCTTCTTCACCTTCTTCCTCCCTGCACTGAACACTATGTGCTTGTACTTCTTGATTTGAGTAGTAGTTGCAAATATGCATATCTGATGTGATAATCAGGCTGTAATTTTTTCTAACACTTTCTTATCATGATCATATCTTGGCATATTAAATCTCTTTTATTCACATATCACCACTTGTGCAATAATGAGGATACAAGTAGCGCCAGCCCATATGATCTAACAGGGGACTCTGAAGCAAGGCTCTTGGGTTGCTTTCTCAGTCCTGTTGTTCATTTATTTGAATGTTCCCATCCCTGTAGTATGAACATGCTGAATACACAGTGAATAGCTAAGGAGAAGCTAAGATTTCTTTCTGCATACTTAGTGATTTTAGCATAATATTCTGTCTTGCAAATGTGAAATTATCTGGGGCAATGAACAGTAATTTAAAATATATGGGAATAAATAAGCAGTAGTAGCATTTTTTTCAATCAACTTATATTTTGTGCTTCTATTTGGAATTAGATTGGAAGGTGATAGCTTTATACAGTCAAAAATTGAGGCAAATCATTCAGTCATCATCATGCCTTTTGGGGGGCATGTATAGAGAAGTTAATCTTGCATTGTGTCTTAATTTCCAGTGAATGCCCACAGTACATTACCCTACATGCAGCCATTAGGAGTTTCTTAGTCTTGTCAAACCTCTGATTCCACATTCACAAAAAGGTATTTGTATCATTGAGTTATGGAATGATAACTTATCTAATTATGCAATTGAAGGTGCTGTTTCAGTGCGCTCTTTTTGATTTTCCTCTAGTTTCCTGAATAAATAGTGAAAACAAGGGAACCATGCTGTAAAGTGGCCTCTATAAAGATAAATTTTTATGTAAAAAAAATCATGAGTCTCTGTTTAGCCTTTAATACTTTCCTATATATAAACTAAGGATAGATTTTAATGCAATGGAGAATGAAAGCACACAAATATTTTATGCTCAGTTTCAAGATGAAAGTGTATGCTTAACTGCATAGTTCATTCTTTCAATTTTCAGAAGTCTAATTAAATTGTTGGTTTATCTGTAGCCCAGATGTTGAAATAATTTAGTGAAAACTGAAAGAAACTGTGTTAATGGGAAAATAGGACAGTGCTATGTGTTTCCTGTAATTAATGGAGAGCTGTTTGAAAATTCCTCCGTTCAAATGAAATCAAAAAATTGAGCCCAGCTGTTCAGCAGTCTTCTCTGTGCCGTGTTCTTGCAAGTGGCCTCAGGCAACTCTGAAGGGATGGAGAATGACAGGCTGTAAGATTGATCTTTAGTGCTGCAGACATACCAAAGCCATCCAGAATAAAGTCAGAGGAGCAATGGAGAACTTCCAAGACATCTGATATATCCTTGTTCAACACCACTGTGGTGGAGTGAGTTGTTCAGCCTCCTTTAAGCTACCTTTGGAAACATATATTTTTGGTAGAGATTTTCCTTATTGCCTCAGAAGCTGTTTCCAGCTATATCAGTACTCTGTGACTTCCCAGCTTGGCCAGCACTCATTTTGATTTGTCTCTGCCTATGAGACAGAGCCACACTGCATCTGCATGCCACGGGGAGGGGAGAAATGCAGGGCCTCAGTGTGCCTTATTTTAAATGTGCAAAAATTTAAAAATTTTTAAATGTGTTTGTTTGTTTTTAATGCCAACACTGCTTCTCACTTGTTTGATGCTGCTAGGTAGGTTGTTTGTTTCTGGAAAGTAGGGAAGGGATGGAGGAAAAGTATAAAAGTTTGGACAGAAAGCAGCAGCAATGTGCAGAAGCAATGTGTAACTTTGCAGTTTGTTTTCATAGCCTACATTTGAGACAGAGTGTTTGCAGGGGACACTGCAGTGTGCCTGTCTCTGATAGCATGTGGAAAGCCTCAGACATCCATTTTCAGACAGAAGTCCAGAAATGCTGGTGCTTATCTGAATTATCTGTTTCTCAGGAGGCCAAACTGTTTCTCTCTCCTATCGCTCTCTAGTGATCTCTCTGAAAGAAGGATTTCCTCTGTAATGGGTCCTCCCCATGGAGTAAGGGAAAAATCAGGGCACTTTCCTACTTCTGCCAGCCTTTTGCATCAAGTATTTCTAGCTTCTGATCACTTTGGGCTAGACTGTGCCAAATAGCTTCAGGGCTTCACAGAGGCAGCATGTGGCCCTGCAGCCTGGGAAGGTGAAGGAAGATAACTATGCCCAAGCAGCAAAGTCCTCTTCCTGGTACTCCATCACCTGGAGGTTGCCATCATGTTGTATCATCTCTTCAGAGACATATTCCCTTCCTATGTCATATACAGGAACTGTTACTATTCCCAACCTCCTCTTCATCCCTTTTAAGATGAATTTCACCTAATAGAGATAGGAGAAAGTCTTCCTCCCAGAGCAAAGTTTCCATGTGCAAACAGTAAATTATGTGCAGGAAGAAAACAACAAAGCCTAAAACAATGCAGACCAACTTGGGTCCAGGGTTGGGCAGGGGTCTGTCTGGATAAAATGGAAAAGTAGTAGATTAGTACTTAGCTTTGGTTTTCAGCAGAGCAGTATATCACATGGCAATATAGCAAAATATTTTATATCAAAGATTGCTCACCAAGAGCTTCCATATCAGTTGATAACACCTAATGGCTCTCACTTCAATAGTGGTTTATTTTGGCAGATCTCCCTGATATTTTGTCATATGCACATCTCATCAAATCTTCCCCCTGCAGACCCATCAGACTCCTTTCCACATAGCCTCCCTTCTCCAAATGTAGAATCAGATGTCCCTGACTCTCAACAGTCAAAATAATATTGTGTTTCCTAATATCACCTTTAAAAAGCCTGACTTGAAAGGATATTACTTATTCAAGATGTGTATTCTGACTATTGGCAGACTATGTAACACAAATCAAATATTTTCTAAAGCGTGCAAGTTCAGCGGCTTGCTAGGGAGAAAAGCAAAAGCATTATTAGTAGCTTCTAACAAGCTTCCTGGGAAAGTCATAAACACCCCAAAGTATTTATGAAAGAAAAATTACTGCAGTAAGCCAGCACAGAACAACTTTTTTTTAATTATTATTTTTTTTAATTTATTTTTTATTAAGAGAGAATGAGTTTCAGTCCAAAAGGAAAGGGTCTGTCAGCCTGCAAAGTTTTAGGATGGCAAGAAAGTCATCTCAACAACATGAAGGAAGACATTGGGTATTCAGCTCACAGATTTACATGTAAGTGTAGGTATCTACCACTAACTGTCTGTGTATCAGTTGATTTTAGAAAACTAGGCAGTTTGGCAGAAAGCAAATCTCTGCCTTTGCTCCACTCAGTCCCTGTCTACACACCATTGAGCTCCATTCCGTCTCTAAGTCTGGGTGTCTTGGATGTCTTGGGTAACTAAAACACCCATCAGGGCTGACAGGACCACCAGGAGACCTGCACTCTACTTATTCAGTATCTGGGCATCAGAAGGATGTCCATGGTAATCTAAAAAAGCATTAAACTCCCATTTTAAAAATAGAAGAGTAGGAATGCATCCTCTATTGACTGTATGGAGCAGATCTCCATTGATGGCAATGGGGTATTAATACTAGATGCAGAAATAACAGATACTAATAGAACTCAGTAGAGACATAAAATCTTGCAGATTCTTCTTTTCAAATTAATTTCCTGTCCTTTGTCTTGCTGTCTTTCCAATTAAAGATGAGAGTAATGCCAAATCTCCAGATTTCACCATGGACCTTGCAATTTTTCCTGTATTTTCACTAAAATTCCCATCTACAAGATTTCTATCACCAACTGAAAAATTTCAATTTTACAGTCTGGGAGAAAAAAAAAAATGCATTTTGAACACAGGTGTTTTCCAAAAGTCTTGAAAATGGGCCCTGGCAATAGTGATAAAAGGCAAAATGTGGACAGCAAATATGAAGGCTGTGCAAAGCATTTGATTTCTTAAATCCTCTTACCTGAAGTTACTCTCAGAATCTGGGAGAAACCCAAGAGTTGAATGCTTAGGACTGAAAATATTGGGACTTTATATGTTGGTCATCAGTGAGGCCACAGAGTAATGGCTTTATGTGACAAGGATCTAATTTTTTTGATCAGATGACTGAGAAGGAGCTCACGGCCACTTGCACTTAGGGCTCTTATAGCCACCCTTTTTAGGGGTGACCTACTTGAAAGGAATTTTGTGCAACTAATTAGATTTTCCATAGCAGTTTGGACATTTCATTTCCTTTCTCTTTTTCTTTGCTACCAAAATGAGTGCATTTCTCTTTTCTTTTGTCCTTTGTGAATCACAAACTGTAAGTGGGTTTTATTTTTCTTTTTCTTTTGTGGGGAGTGGGTTACATATGGAAAATGTATTTTGTTTTGTAATTAATGAAAACCAGACTTTGGGAAGTTGGCCATCCAGGTCTTTATTTATAAGAGAGCATATGTCTGTGTTTTGTTTATGACTCACTCCTACTCCTTGCATTGTAACTTGGATTTGTTTATGCAAGCTCTTTGCTGAATCCAAGCAGTGTGGTGGTATAAGAGCCAATAATTTATGTTGTCCAAGAGGGGAGGACTGTAAGTGATGTTTGTATGCTGAATCTGTCATAGTGAGCAAGGGAAGATTCTGCCACTTGACAGCTCCTGGTTATCTACAGAAAATGCTACAACAGCAACTTTATTTTAAACTACTGCTAGAAGATAGCCCTGTTAGCCATGAAGGGAATGATAACCCCCAAATGAACTTTTCTCAAAATCTTGGCCACTCTGGAAACTTCAAAGATTTCAAACCCAAATGACTGCTTGATAGTCAGGTGTAAATTAAGTTTGCAAGTAGATGTGGGATGAGGTTAATTTAGTGGGATGTTTTATTCTTTACTGAAAAGAAATCACAAACAATCATTTTTTTTTCCAGCAGCACAGAACAGATATGTTAGGAGTGAAAGGGAGCACCAGTTATTGCAATAGCAGAATTAATACATGCAGTTTCGCTCACAAAGGGATAGTTACTTATAATCCACGTGCAAATCTTGAACTCTGAACAAACGCCACGTTAAAAGACAATGAAACAATTTAAGACAAAAAAAACAAGCAAGGTCTCGTGTCCTAAGCAAAGGCCCAGGAGCCAAGAAATGCTGGGTTCTCTTTCCAGCTCTGACAGTGACTCACAACGTGACCTTGGCAAGAGACTTAACTACTTTGGACTTCATTCAGATCTAAAGTAAGTGATCTGAACCAGGCAGGAGTAAGCTTACTTCAGGGGCCATTAATGTCAATTATACGACTGATAGTTTCAGCTAGTTTCTGTGGATATTATAGTAAAGAAATCCAAGTGGGACTAAGGAATTTACCACAGGTGAAGTGAACCACAGAACTCTCAAGTGCCCACTATTTTCAGTAACAAACACTTTTCATACTATCTGACATCCATGGCAAGCATTAAAGACCAGTGTGAAGACATCAGGACTATGTGTTTGGGGTATACAAAGTTTAATAGTTACGGTGGACCAATGTGACACCTATGCTAAGCAGCCCTTTCTTCCCTCCCACTAGAGGCTTAGGAATGAGACTGAAGCAAACCCACAGTAAAGCATTGATGTAGGAAAGTTTTGCTGCTTTAGAAGAGAAGAGAACTGGAGAGAGATCACTGAGGACAACTTAACAAAGTTGTGTTTTCATCTAGAACAGTAAAAGAGGAGATAACAGCAATTCTTCTGGGACCATAATACCATAATAATCTTTTTTTTTTTTTAATTGCTTGTCTATGCAAAGTCCTTTCTTACAGCCACTGCTTCTTCAGTAGTCCTATTCAGCCTCAGTCTTGAAAAGCGCTAGTCTTCGTGATACTGAAAGCAGACAAAGGAGGGTTTCCATTCACTGTTGTTTGACCCAGCCCTGTTTCTGTCCTTGTCTCCCAACAGCCAGCCCACCACTGAAAAAAAGGTTCAAGCACTGTGAAATCGAAGCAATCCAGTGTGAGGTGCGCAAGATGTGCAACTACACCAAGATCCTGTCCACAAAGAAGAATCTGGATCACGTGAACAAGATCCTGAAAGCCAAGCGACTGCAGAGACAATCAAAAACAGGCAATAACTTCATCAAGAAGCGGAGGGGGCGTCCCCGGAAGCAACCCCTCTCCTTTGACGAAGACTCCAGAGACCAAATGCCCATTCTGGAAAAATGTATTGACCTTCCCAGCAAAAGAGGTCAGAGACCAACACTGAATCCGTTGATATTGGAGCAAGCAGCCACCCAAGACACAATCATGGCCACTATCGAGGCTGTCATACACATGGCTCGAGAGACGCCACCCCTGCCACCTCCTCTCCCTCCTCACCCCCCGCCACCCCCTCTCCCTCCACCCCAGACACCCCGGGTTGGGAAAAGGAAAAGCAAGTCCCCACAGGAGGAGGAGGAGGACGTAAAAGTGAAGCGGCACCGGAAAGGCAGAGGAAGTGAAAGCAAAGGCCTCCCATAAGGCCAGCACACCCCATCGGATGTCGGGTGCTGGTAGCAGGGCACGCTGGGACTGGCAGATTGGAGGCACGCGGTCTGCTTTGCCCCCATGGCAGCACCAGACTTGTCCCTCAGGCAGCCGAAATCCATCATGGAGAGCTGTGCCAGCTGGGGTTCACATCTTCCTCTTCATCACTTCGGCCCCAGCCCCTCAGGAAAGAGGGGGAAAGGGTGAGGGGCTGGAAAGGTGGGGGCCAGGGGGGTGGGGGGTGTCAAAGTTGGGGAGACTGTCTACTTTGCAGAGTTTCCAAAACTAATCAGCATCTTGGCATTGCTGTGCTCACACTGTACCCAGAGGCAGGAGGTCATCCTCACAGAGAGCTGAACGTTGTCATAGGGCTGCATGCTCGACTCCAATTATGTTTGGCGGGCCAGGTGAAACTAAGAGTAACCATACCATAGTAGAAATCACTGTAAAAAAAAGGGAAAAAAAAAAAAAGAAAAAAAGAAAAAAAAGAAAGAAAGAAAAAAAAAAGAACAAAAAAAATAGTGTAATTTTCTCAGTTGTGATCTTGGTTATAATCTGTTTGAATTTTTTTTTTTCAGTTTTATATAACTACCAGGTTTTGGGGCAGCATAACCCCAAATGCCCAACTCCTATATATATATTTTTTTTCTCATTTACTTGCCTAGTTACAACTAGTTGCAATATAGACAATAGAAAAGTAGAGCCTTACATGTTCACACTCTCATTCTGAGTGCTATCCCAAGGAACGACGGAATATCACAGCATTTCAAATAAGGTGTACATGGATATTCAGTTATGATAGCATGTTTCTATGAAGCAACTTGGCATTTCCAATGGCATGTGAAAAAGGGGTCATCCATCAACCAAGTTGTTTTGATGTTCAGTACATATGAGTAGAGAACAGCAAGACACTTCTGAGGAATAGAGTTATAGTAAACATAGACAGAATCACCAAAAAAAAAAAAAGAATAAAAAGTGAAAAGAAAAACGTAGGACAGAAAAAATAGAGTAAAAAGACAGGTCCCAACCCTACCAGTTCTTACCACCTACAATTCCCAATGAAATTATTGGAAACCCAGGATCTGAATTATTTGCACTGGGTAGCAATGCCTTGAAATGTTATTTTAAAGAAAATAGATAAAGTAGATTGCTTTAAAAAAATAGAGAACAAAACCCTATGGAAAATGGGTTCTTTCTTGGCAATTATTTCTTAAAAAAAGAAAAGGAATAAGTGTTCTTATCTGAAAATAAAAATAAAATGTTCAAAGGGTATCAACACTGCAATTGTATTAATGCCACTTTGGACAAGTTCTACAAGTTGTGGTTGCCTTAATAAACTAAAAAGATTTTTTTTTTGTACATAATGTAATTATAAAGCTCTCAGTCTGCATGGATGCGAACTGTGTGTGACAAATCGTCTCTTTAAATGGTCAGTTCAAATTGTACATTTCTCATTCGAGTTGTACATTGATCTAACTTGGGTAAAATACCTGAGCTCCATTTCCACAGCCCAATCAAAATGTTTAACTCAAAGACTGAAAATGAAGCTGTTCCACTGTGGTAACAATGCTTTAAAAAAAATAATTAAAAAAAAGTTGGTTGTTGAAATTTGAAATAGGGAAATAGGTACGTTCAACTTTATTTTATTTATTTTTAAAGTCCTTCAGTACACCCAACACCTGACATGGCAAGATGGATATTAAAATTGGGAGGAGGGGGGAGGGAAAATTCCAGTAAGGGAGTGGGGAGTGGAATTATTCAATGATTCATAAGCCAACTGTTATTCCCATGACATAGCATGACAGTAAAAAAAAAAAAAAAAAGAAAAAAAAAAAAAAAAAATTCCCCCCAAAAAAAAAAAAAAAAGCATTTTTATTCTGTTATTTATTTACAAAAATCATATCAGGACTATGGTGTTAAAGGGACACTGTAAACATACACCTCATTATTCTTAGAGGCTGATTATTTTTCTTCTGTGATAGCACCTTAGCTTATTAAAACTGTATGCATTTGGGGTTTAGACTTGGGTTGGGGGGGCTGGGAGAGTCTTTTTTGTGCTTTTTTAAAAATTATTTTTTAAGGCTGGAACAAATGTTGAGATCCTATTTCCTTAAAACTGATAAGATGGATCACAGAATTTTGTTTCTGATTTGTTTTGCATCATTCATCATACTAATTTGTGCTTTTTGTTTTCCAATTAATGCAGCTTAGAAATAAACTGACTGGTTGCTGCTTCTGTTGCAACCAACTTTGCCTTTCATTTCTCTTGAATCAGTGCAGTGTTATCGACTGAAGTTGTAGGCCTGCAGGAAAAAAAAAGTGCTTATACCTCCTCCAGCTCCTCCTTTCTTCCTTAAAAAGCATTGGATGGAGTTTTAGTTGATTCAGAAACCTTTGGTTTTCCATCTTTCCCTTGGGCCTGCAAGTAGTTGACAGTGTCTCTTAAAATGCAAGAAAAAAAAAAAAAAAGTTTTGTATTCCAGGTAGCCTATAAGCTGAAACGAAGCCATCTATCCTTAGTTTCATCTTCAGTGATCTCATTATTAGCCTTGAAGAACATTTCAACACGTAGCAAGTGGAACAAAGGTCTGAAAGGACCAGATTCTGTCACTGAACGCCTGTTGAGGTTTCAAGATGCATCAGGTCTTACACAGTGCCAGTAAGGGCACCTAAATGATTCTATGATTCTATTAAATGTACTATCCAAGATGCTGCTAGAGGCAAAGCCTCCACTTGGAAAGCACAACCCCATATACCCTTCACTGAGCATTTTGCATGTGGCAGAAAAAAAAAAAAAAAGGCACTTTTGGTCCTAAGAAACTAAGGGTAGCATTCAAGACTTGGTAACTGCAAGCTCTCCAGTTAGGATGGGCTCTACTCTGGGTGCCCGAGGTTTGTTTTTCTCAGTGAGAAGGTGTTGGAAGAGCATGGCACTGCAGTACTGCTGGGGCTGTTTGTCCAAACACCAGCCTGGTGCAAAACTGGGCAAAAGCCCTTTTGCTTATTAAGACCAAAAATACTTTTCAAACATGTCCATTGTGTCACAAATTAACATGTCTTAGCATGCTTCAATAAAAACGCAAAACAAAATCACATGGCTGTCAGCCATATGAAGTGAGGTCACAGGTTTGCATCCTCTCCATGGGTCCTATATTTTTCATCCCGGTCTAAAAAGAAAGGGGACAAATGTGCAGGGAGAGAGGAAAAACAAATTAATGATCACTTGCGTCTCCAAGAGCTTCATACTATCAGTTTCTTGAGCCCTTCATTATTAAATTTTCTGTGAAGCACCTTGCATGTTTTTGGGTAACTGAAAAAAAAAAAAAAAAAGTGATAGTAGTAACCAGCTACTAGGGTATCCTACAGCATGGCCCATGCCTCTTCACTTGACGGAAATGCTTTAGACCATTCATATAGAATATTTGGTTTGTGTTCTCACATTTTTTGGGCAGTCTGGTCTGATGAGGTGCTGGTTCATCACTGGGGTTTCTAAGCACTACAGCAATACAACGAATAAGCAGTAATCACTGTTCCATACACAAGGATTTCCCCAACTCTTAATTTCACGTGCCCTGATTAAGGACTTAAGTGCATTTAAATAGTATACTGAAAAAAAAAAAAAATCACTGGAAACAAAATAAATACAAAAATAAGATGGTTTTCTGAACTCAGAAACACAAACATCATGCCTTTACAATGCCTCTTCCTTCCATATCATCCAAACACTGGGGTGCAGCAGTTCTGAGGCAATTAGAAGCACATTTCAACAAAGGACACATATTTGAGATCTGCTTAAGATGCCTGCGTAGCTTGTATAAACCACTACATCGAAAAAAATAAAATAAAAATGTAAAAACATGAAAAGAGCTGTCAATTGGACAACATGGGGAAGCAGTTCAATCCCATGTTGGTTTGTTTTACTTTTCTTTTTCTTTATTTTTTAAGCTATTTCTTAAATAATAAATGCACATGAAGTGTTAAATATGTATATACTGTATTTCAAAAAAAATCGAACAAATGGGGCACAAGATTGTTCTATAAGTTGTGCTGGCTAATTTTTAGTTTGTATTCATAAGTGGTTTTTAAAAACCTTTTTTAAAGTGTAATTTGCATGTTCTACTTTGATTGGATGTAAACATTTTAGAGCAAAAAAAATGTATTTGTATTTTATTGAATATAGAGGCAAGAAAAAAAAAAACTTGTACATTGTTTGAAATGTTCTTTTTGTAACAGTTTTTATTCATGAAGCATTTTTGTACATTTAAAAATGGATATGGACTTGATGTTCTTTGAGGCTTAGATACATCTGGCATGCTTTAATGTCATGCTGCTTCATGATCTTAGATGTTAGTTTTTAAACATTTTTTTCTAACACAAAGCTCAGTCTTTTCGCTACCAAATCAGGTTAGCACAGTATATTCACCTGACTAAAAAAAAATTTTTAAAAAGGAAAAAAAAGTTAATCCTATTCATATGTTATTCATTGCGTGAAATTAAATAAATTCATTTCAGTCTAACATGAGTTGTGAATTCTTTTGTCTTATTTTCCATCTGTTTCCCATCACTAAGGAGTTTAATAGCTTTTGGGATACTAATATCATGCATTCACAAGCCTTCTTTACGGTAATGGAGAAAAACATGCTTTGGTTCTGTTTCTTTTTTCTCTTCTTCTTCTTTTTTTTTTTTTCCTTTCCTTTTTCCCAGAATATCCTTTAAAGTTAAAAATGGACTGTGCCATGGGCCCCTTGGACAAAATGGAGCTTCCCATATTGAGGCTGTGTGTATCACCAAATGAGCAGAAACATCTATGGTCCAAACCGTGTTTCCAGGCACTAGCACCGTGGTACCTGCCACACAGGTGGGACTCCACTCCTGAAGCAGATGGAGCATCGCCTCCAGACCCCTGCAGGGTGAGGAGTCCCAGGGGCTCCACCACCTTCCCCAGTGGCTCATCAACCTTTGCATGGACAGCAAATCCCACTCCCTGGAGAAGGCAGTGATGCTCAGGTGGGATAGGTGACAGTGTCCTCTCATGTTCTGCCCTTCAGTTTTTTGGGATGGGTTGTCTTGATGGGACAAACTCATCTAACCACTAGGACAACACCTTTTCTGCTTATACAGCTATTGCTTCCCACCAAGTTTATGTCCAACTTCATGTAGAGCTGCTCCAAAGATCTCATTTTAATGGATCTTTTTTCTTTCTCTTCTTTGTATCTTTAACATATGCACAGCCCCAGCATTTGACAACTGTTTGCAAAAGTGCTGACATTTTCACTCACTGTTTTTATTGGGCTCCGTGATGTATAAGCCACTGGTCTCTGACTGTAACCACATTTTTGTAAAAGGCCTGTGGTAAGACTTCCTCAGAAGCATCTGTGAACTGTCACGTTTCGTGCTTACTGCTGTAGTATCTGAGGACTGATCTCCCCTCCCACCAGCTCTTTTCTGAGATTTACCTCCCACTGCCACTGAGCACTGCTGTGCTTTCATGGTATCACCTTGCAGGGATAATGGAGAAGGCAGGGAGAGCATCGGCTGGGAGAGAGGGCGTTGAGGATGTTCGGTTTCTGTCATTGTGTGTGCGTGGCAAGGGATGAGGGCCTCCGTCTGTCAGTTTTTCAAAAGAGGCAAATGACAACAAAGGTCTGACAAGGAAGGCAGCTTTATTTACTTCAAAGATATAATAATATTGATGTGCTGTTGATCCCACAGCTTTCCATGGGCAATTTAATGCTGATTCAAAATCTAACCCGAGTATCTGAGGGTCAAATGCTTTCACCTGCAGTGAGTCTCAACAACTTACTTTCTCATGGGGATACAAGCTGCTTTGTGCCCAAGAACAAGCCATTGTGCAATGCCACTTATAAGAGGTGGCAAACTTTGAGAAAATGAGTCCCAAATCCTTCAAGCTGGGCTGTGCTGTTGAGTATTCCCATTTTGATGTAGCATATATAGCTCTGTGTGGTCTGAATATTTAAAAAAGCAGCCATAGAGATAGTGGAAGGGCCTCTTAGAGACAAACTTTCAAAAATGTGGCTCTTGGTGACTTTTGTCATAATGCGAATAAAATCAACATGAAGCATCTGTCTTGAAGCCAGCTATTAGGCCTTTGCTCAGGATACCATATGTTTTCGTTTTGCTTTGTTTTCAAATGGTGGTTCACCAGAATGTTATCTCCAGAAGGGCCCGGGTGATGCTGAGGGACAAGATCCTATCAGCAAAGAATTACATTGCTTTATCTTCCTGAAAAAAAAAAAAAAAAAAAAAAAAAAAAAAGAGAGAGAAGCAAGAGGGCATAGCCTCTCCGTGGCCTAAATTGCTGTTGTCTCAATTTAGAAAATTACATCAGCACACACTTATGGAAATTTAGGACATAATATAAACAAGAACTTACATTTAACCTTTGGCTTAGTACCACTGACATCAATACAATTTAAACACTTTAAAATTAAATAGATGATTGTTGTGGTTTAACCTGGCCGGCAGCTAAGCACCACACAGCCGTTCGCTCACTCTCCCCCCTCCCTCTCTGGGGTGGGGGAGAGAAACAGAAAATGAAGCCTGTAAGTTGAGATAAAGACAGTTTATTAAGACAGGAAAATAATAATAATGATAATAGTACTACTAATAATAATGTGTATGAAACAAGTGATGCACAACGCAATTGCTCACCACACGTTGACCGATGCCTAGACTATCCCCGAGCAGCCGGCCCCCCACCCCAGCTAGCCACCCCTATATATTGTTTAGCATGACGTCAGATGGTATGGAATACTCCTTTGGCCAGTTTGGGTCAGCTGTCCTGGGTCTGTCCCCTCCCAGCTCCCGTTGCACCCCAAGCCTGCCCGCTGGCAGGACAGTGTGAGAAGCTGAAAAGTCCTTGGCTTAGTATAAGCACTGCTCTGCAACAATTAAAACATCAGCATGTTATCAACACTCTTCTCATCCTAATCCAACGCATAGCATCCTACCAGCTACTAGGAGGAAAATTAACTTTATCCTAACTGAAACCAGGACAATGATTAATTGCTTATATGAGACTGAGTGTTTACCTGACTTCCAATTCTAAGGCCTAGTCCCAGTCAGACAAAATGAAGTTTAATTATTTTCAGCAGTGGAAATAGGAATTAATCAGCTCCTTTTTAAACCAATCTTCCAAGGTATTCTTAGCCCCAGGCCTCAGTTTACCTGTGGCTAAGTCATTTACACAGCGAAGTGAAAATGAATCTTTAAACCAGGGCAAGGGTTTCTTTCTCCTTCTTTACTGCAGCCATATGTTTCTGTCCATCCTTCAGTACCTCAAAAAATAACATGAAAACATTTTTCTTCAGCTCTCTATAATTAGTTCCCAAGCATATCCACACTGAGTGTGTTTCTGAAGATACTAGCTATGTAGTTTTGGATCAGTCATTTATTTATATCTTCACCGATAAGGGTGTCCCAAATACTGTAGCTGTCCTGTCTGACTGCTTTAATGTTCAGATCATAGACTGGGCAAGGATGCTGTGGGTGAATCACTGGAGGTGAAGCAGGACATTTTTGCTCGGTCTACAATGGATCCAAACACTGAAGGGGAAAGAGTACAAAATCTTTGACACGGCAAGGGAATCCTGAATTCCTTCTTGGTAGATTTCTAGATGGGGAGGTAGTCCCACCAAAGTAGTGCACAACAATTCGCTCGCTTGCATTCTCTTTTATCCCCTAAAATATTACATATGCATTAAGTTTTGCAATACACCTATGCATATTCATTTCCTAGCTCCGCGTAGCCCTGCTTCGTATGCTAATTATCTTATCGGTCCTTCTGCGCTTGCGTAGTGCTCTCTGGAGGTCATCCGGGTGGTCATCGGGATGAAGTAAGACGTCTTCATCAGAGTTGAACTTTTCCCCTCGTCTCCCTGTGTATGCTCTCTGAGCCCTTGGTCACAGTCTGAAGCATAAGGTTGGTTTGATCTGGTTCTCGGTGTCCGAGGGGCTCCTGTTATCTCGAGGCCTTGCAAGTTTGGCATTCTTTATCTTGTCCTTTTACAAACAGTCCTCTTTATCTCTGAGCCCTTGCTCACAGTCCAAACCATAAGGTTGGTTTTGATCCGGTTCTCGGGGTCCCAGGGGCTCCTGTTATCTCGAGGCCTAAGCGCAGCACAAGCACAGTACATCACAAACGTAGCACATATTAAACAATGAGTGTTGTCTACATATTCATTCTTAATCAATTGCCCTCTAATTTCTAATCTCACATTTCACAATAGCAGAAAATGGGACCCCAGCTCAAGCAAGGCATATAGAGTAGTTCCTCATACAGTGGCACTGCTGTGTGTTATGCTTTGGTAAAGGAGGATAAAAACCAACCCTACTGGAAGAGAGGTACAGGTACAGGACCAGATGGACTCTTCCATCAGTCCTATCTCTGTGACCTGACATTTTCTGTCCATACAGTTATGGTTCCTGGGTTTACTCCTGTTTTCTGTTTCTGAGTGAGATCTCTTAGAACTCTTTCTTTCAAACTTTAGAGAAACAACTGGGGCTGCTCAGGCTTAAGATCTGGTAAGAAAAGGTACATTCAGTCGGGCAGCTGAAGCACCAGGATATCCAGAATATGTGAAAAACTATCAGATATTCTGAAATAGTTAGATTTATTTTATTATTTTTCTTTGATCTCACCCAACACTGAGATACTGCTGTGACAGGGAATGTGCAGAAAAGCTCCTGAATTATATTATATTCTAACCAGAGAAGGTAGGCAGCAGGTTAGAGGCAGCAGAAATACAATCAGAGTGATGAAGCATCCCAGTATAGTTGACACTGCATTTCAGTGATGTGGGAGTGTGGCCATGGGGGTCCACAAGCCCCATGGTTGGTGATAACATCAGACTCTTAATGATGAGGCAATCAGGAATGTAAAGAGTTTAGAGGGAACAAAGAAGGGTGATTCAGGAGACTTGCTTGTTCTCCAGCCACGTTTGCTGTTGCCGGGCAAAGTTACTGACCAATGAATAGTTAGTGGAAAAATACTGCTGTGGGGCGAGTGGTATAAGGGAGCCTGTCCTCAAGATGGGGAAGCAACAAAGATAATCAAGTTACGCCCTCAATATGAGAGATGAAGTTAGGCCCTCAGTAAGAGAGATATGAAGTTACAGAATCATAGAATCACAGAATATCCTGAGTTGGAAGGGACCCATAAGGATCATCAAGTCCAACTCCTGCACCACACAGGTCTACCCAAAAGTTTAGACCATGTGACTAAGTGCACAGTCCAAACGCTTCTTAAATTCAGACAGGCTTGGTGCAGTGACTACTTCACTGGGGAGCCTATTCCAGTGTGCGACCACCCTCTCGGTGAAGAATCTCTTCTTGATGTCCAGCCTAAACTTCCCTTGCCTCAGCTTAACACGGTTCCCGCAGGTCCTATCACTGGTGATTATGGAGAATAGGTCACCTGCCTCTCCATTCCCCCTCACAAGGAAGTTGTAGACTGCAATGAGGTCTCCCCTCAGTCTCCACTTCTCCAGGCTGAACAGGGCCAGTGACCTCAGCTGCTCCTCATACATCTTCCCCTCTAGGCCCTTCATCACCCTCTCCAACACTTTCCAACATTTGAATGTCCATTTGTACTGTGATGCCCAGAAGTGCGCACAGTACTTGAGGTGAGGCTGCACCAGCACAGAGTAGAGCGGGACGATCTCTTCCCTCGACTGACTAGCAATGCCATGCTTGACGCCCCCCAGGATACGATTGGCCCTCCTGGCTGCCAGGGCACACTGCCGGCTCATATTCAACTTGCTGTCAACCACGACCCCTAGATCCCTCTCTGCGGGGCTGCTCTCCAGCGTCTCGTCGCCCAGTCTGTACATATAGCCAGGGTTGCCCCGTCCCAGGTGCAGGACCTGACACTTGCTTTTGTTAAACTTCATGTCGTTGGTGATCACCCAGCTCTCCATTCTGTCCAGATCTCTCTGCAAGGCCTTTCCACTCTCAGCAGAATCAACAACTCCTCCAGGTTTAGTGTCATTGGCAAATTTGCTCAAAGCGCCTTCTAGTCCTACATCCAAATCATTTATAAAAACATTAAAGAGGACTGGCCCTAAAATGGAGCCTTGAGGGACCCCACTAGTGACCATCCTCCAGCCTGATGTGGCCCCACTTAGCACAATCCTTTGAGCCCTGCCCGTCAGCCAATTGCTCACCCATCGCATGATGTTTTTCTTTAGCTGTATGCTGGACATTTTGTCCAGTAGGATCCTATGGGAAACTGTGTCGAAAGCCTTGCTGAAGTCCAAAAAGATCACATCAGCTGGTTTCCCTTGGTCGACTAGATGGGTGATCTTATCATAAAAGGAAATCAAGTTAGTCAAACAGGACCTACCCCTCGTGAACCCATGTTGACTGGGACCAATGACTGCATTATCCCCCAGGTGTGCTTCAATAACTTAAAGGATCATCAGAATCACAGAAAAGTCTAGGTTGGAAGAGACCTACAAGATCACCGAGTCCAACCTCTGACCTAATGCTAACAAGTCCTCCACTAAACCATATCCCTCAGCTCTAGATCTAAACGTCTTTTAAAGACCTCCAGGGATGGTGACTCAACCACTTCCCTGGGAAGCCCATTCCAGTGACTAACAACCCTTTCAGTAAAGAAGTTCTTCCTAATATCCAAACTAAACCTCCCCTGGCGCAACTTTAGCCCATTCCCCCTCGTCCTGTCACCAGGCATGTGGGAGAATAGACCACCCCCCACCTCACTACAGCTTCCTTTAAGGTACCCGTAGAGTGCGATAAGGTCACCCCTGAGCCTCCTCTTCTCCAGGCTAAACAACCCCAGCTCCCTCAGCTGCTCCTCTTAAGATTTGTTCTCCAGACCCTTCACCAGCTTTGTAGCCCTTCTCTGGACTCGCTCGAACACCTCCATGTCCTTCTTGTAGTGAGGGGCCCAAAACTGAACACAGTACTCGAGGTGCGGCCTCACCAGAGCCGAGTAAAGGGGGACAATCACTTCCCTGGACCTGCTGTCCACACTGTTTCTTATGCAAGCCAGGATGCTGTTGGCCTTCTTGGCCGCCTGAGCACACTGCTGGCTCATATTCAGCCGACTGTCAACCAATACTGGCAGCTTTCTAACCACTCATCTCCCAGCCTGTAGCTCTGCTTGGGGTTGTTGTGCCCCTGGTGCAGGACCCGGCACTTGGCCTTGTTGAACTTCAGGCAGTTAACATGTAAGGGCATGGCGCAGCAGTTTGTGCAGCAGTTCGTGCAGGCAGGGCAAGCAGGGAGGGCCCCTCGCCACTCTTTTGCAGCAGTCTTTCTCATCAGTACTTGCTTGCTTACAGCTGCTTGCAAGGAACCTGGCCATGGCATCAACCAGGCAGAAAACCATGGCCTTCACATGTCTTGCGGCCTCTCCAGCCACAGTCTCCAATGTGACTGCTCAAACGGAGGGCTCAGGGAAACACATTGCCATCCAGGTCTTGGGCTGCAGGTTGTGCCTGAGTCTTCTGTTGGTATCTGACAGCAGCACCAGTGGGTATGCCTGCGGGAGGTGTGCCAAAGTTGAAGAGCTGCTCAGCCAGGTAGCAGAGCTTTGGGAGGAGGAGAGCAGGCTGAAGAGCATCAGGGAGTCAGAGAGGGAAATCGACTGGTGAAGGTGTTCTCTACCCTCTCTGAGAGAGACTCATGAGCCTGCCACAGCACAAGTGTGTTGTGCTATGCAGAAGACAAAAGTTCCCTCATCCTGCCAGAACACAACAGTCTGAACAGCAGTGTAGATGAAACCCCGTCCCAGTTGGAGAGGGTGCCTAAGGCAAGGCAACCTACCCCCCGCATTGCTAAATCATCTGTCAAAAAGGAAAGAAGGGTTATTGTCATGGGGGACTCCATTTTGAAAGGAACAGAGGACCCAATATGCCAACCGGACCCAACCCATGGGGAGGTCTGTTGCCTCCCTGGGGCTCGGGTGAGAGACTTTGCTAAGAAAGTCAAGCACCTGGTACTGCCCACTGACTACTACCTGCTACTGGTCTTTCAGGCTGGTAATGATGAGGTAGCAAGGAGAAGTCTGAGAGCGATCAAAAGGGACCTTAGGGCCTTGGGGCGACTACTTAAAGGTTCAGGGGCACAGGTTGTATTTGCCTCTGTCCTACTGATAAGGGGGATCAATGTTGAAAAGCAGACTCATCACATTAACACGTGGCTTTTGGACTGGTGCAACTGGCAGAACTTTGGGTTTTTCGATCATGGGAAGGTCTACGTGACACCAGGCCTGCTGGCACCAGATGGGATGCGCATCTCTCAGAGGGTGTACTGGGTCTGGCTGGGATGTTAACTTTCCCTGCAGCAGCCCATACAGTGCCACGCTCTGCACTTGGAGCTAGAACAGCAGTGGTATCACACCAGTGTTGTGTCTGCTGCTGAGAAGTGCTGGCACAGTATCAGGACTTTCTCTAACCCTCCTGGGGGGTGGGCAAAAAAGTGAGAAAGAAACATCACCAGGGCAGCTGACCTAAACCAACCAAAGAGATATTCCGTACCATATGATGTAATAAAAGGTGGAAAAAGGAGGAAGAGGGGAGGGGTGGGCTTTCATTGCGAAAACGTCTGTCCTCCTCGCGAACACCGGCTACGTGCGTTGAGGCCCTGCTTCAAGGACGTGGTCAAGCATCGCTCATTTGCGGGAAGTAGAGAATAATTTCTTTCCTCTGCACTTCCACATAGCCTTTACTTGTTTTGTTTTTTTGCTGTTCCCTTTCCCCCTCCCTTTCCCCTTTCCCTTTTTCCCTTTAGTTGAATTGTTAATTAATAATATTTCCTTAATATATATATATATATATTTAATTAAATTATCCTTATCTCAACCCGTGAGGTGTTCTTTCCTTTACTTCTTCCCCTCCTCATCTGAGGAGGGGGAGTGAGAGAGCAGTTGTGGTGTTCAGCTGCCCAGTACGGTAAAAGCACCACAGTAGCCCTAGAAGAAGCATGGAGAGTCAGATTGGCGATCACCTCATTGGCAACAGAAGCCAATATTAGCCAATATTAAATGCTTACAAAGCAAGGGAAGTCAAATACAGCCTCTCCCTCCGGACACTGTTTGGACTGGTTCAGCCTAACATAGCTTCTCTTCACTCTCAACAGAGCTGGGTGTGTGTATATGGAAGGATGGATAAAAGGGGAATGACATGAGAGAATAGGGTGAGATGATCTTGAAGAGGGCTCTTCTAAGAGTATTTGGGGTCTTTGGATGGCACGTTGTTGGGTTTAGCACCAGTTAGACGGTGGGCAGTGGCCTGAAGGAGCAGTGCTTCAGGCCTCATGGCTTTCACCAGAAATGAGGGGCAGGTATAATAACAGGAAGTTCCCAAAAGCTGTGGTGGACTAGGAAAATTAAACTGATCACCGTCTCATTTCCTTCTGGTAGAATTACCTGAAAGCTGACTCAAGAAGCTAGAAATGTTCTGATCACTTCTGTCACTGATCAGAGAAGTGATGTCACGTCTCTGATCTTACCTTCAGCTAAAGGGAAAGGAGAGATGCTGCTGAGAATGGTACATTTGTCTTGATCTTCTACTAGTGAAAGGTTTCTCAGGGAAGCTTAGAAACAATTTTGTGAGTTAAAATAGCTCCTATGCAACTCTAACATGATGCTGATGGCCCAGATTGGAGAGTCTTCTCCCACATGTCCAAAAGAGTGCAGAAAAGCTCTGAGGCACCTATTAAAAGCTTTGAAGCTTATGTGGCTTCTAAAAAGAAGTACTGCTCCAGAATATGGCACAGAGTTTTGTGGTAAAGAAATGGCTTCATATATTCACAGTGAAGAAATTGAAAAGTTTTTAAAGCTGCTCTCCCTATACCTCCCTCTCAGGGGGCACAAGGAAGCACATCAGGCCAGTGGGTGTATTCAGGCACTTTCCTCTCAGTAATTTCCATTGAATGCTGGCTTCAGAGCTCAGAGGAAAAACTCTTTATTTGGGTGTCAAGTTTTTCCTTGCATCATGTGCAAAAAGTATTAGTCAAATAACATGTAAGCCTGACTCCTAACCAGAAGATGTGATTATGATTTTATCTACTTTTTCTTCTTTTGTGGTAGCCTATTTTTGTGTGGCCTGAGGGAAGTAGTAAGTAGTTAGCTCTCCACAGAAGCTTGTGATACATCAAAAGTTCCCAGACTGACAGACTGAGCTTCAGTCACATTCCTTTTGGTTTAGTGACAATGACATTTTTTGTTGTTGTTGAGGAGTTTGCTTCACATGATAAGTTGTTAGAGGCTTTCCCTGAACTGTAGAGACAGTCATGTGTGGCCCTGCTGTTTGCCAGGGAGACCCCAGCACCAACTGTGCCATGTAGTTCCACCTCTGGATGATAAGGGAGGGCAACATCCAGACTGTGCCCTCAGCTGGAAAAAGAACAGATACAAAGGCACAACCTGATGTATCAAGAAGTAATAGATGTGCTTGTTTTCAAAGAATACGGGGGTTTTCTAAGTTGCTCAGTGAAGCTAGTCCTTTGACTTTCAGCCACCCTCTTTAACTAGCTTTAACAGACCAGGGAGTTTGCTTACAAACATTTCAACAAAAGCCTTTTCAGTTGTTATGAAATTAACAAATGTGACTACATAGAGCCAACTGTTTTGCAAATGTCTCCCTATACTTTTGCCAGGCTGTTGCTATGTGCAGTCCCTATATACCACCACATATAGTTTGTTGGCTGTTACAAATGAGGGATTTGTATAGCAAGGCTAAAGATAAAAGCTGGCCCTGGATATCTTCAGCTGTGAGGCATGTATATATACATAGTCCCAAATTTAAGAGACACAAATTAACTCCCATCTTAAAGAAGACGTTGTGCTGATAAGTATACGGTGTTACTATCAGCTCCTGAATATCCCTCTTAAGTTTCAGTGACAAATTTATATGGTCAGAGGAAGAGTTTGATTAATGGAATCAAACAGGCACATTTTTTAAACAAAGAGATATTCCATACCATATGATGTCACACTCAGCAATAAAAGGTGGAAGAAGGAGGAAAGAGGGGAGGGCTGGGCTTTCGTTGCGAAAACATCTGTCATCCTCGCGAACACCGGCTACGTGCGTTGAGGCCCTGCTTCAAGGACGTGCTCAGGCATCGCTCATTTGCGGGAAGTAGAGAATCATTTATTTCCTCTGGACTTCCATATAGCCTTTACTTGTTTTGTTTTGCTCTTCCCTTTCCCCGTCCCTTTCCCCTTTCCCTTTTTCCCTTTAGTTGAATTGTTAATTAATAATATTTCTTTAATATATATATATTTTCCCCTTTAATTAAACTATCCTTATCTCAACCCATGAGTTGTTCTTTCCTTTACTTCTTCCCCTCCTCATCTGAGGAGGGGGAGTGAGAGAGCGGTTGTGGTGTTCAGCTGCCCAGCACGGTAAAACCACCACAGAGGGGGATAAGGATTTTTTTCTCAGGAGTTGGCAGGGCTGATAGATAGGGCTTTAAACTAGAGTCGAAGGGGGAAAGGGATAAAACCAGGCACGCCGGTGATAAGCTAAGGGATGGTGCGCTAGAATCAGAGGGACTGTGTCCCAGTGAGGTCCTTTGCTCTGCTCCACAAGGTGTTGAGTGTAGGGAGGCTCATCTGAAGTGCTTCTACACAAACACACGCAGTATGAGGAATAAAATGGATGAGCTAGAATTCTTGTGCCAGTCCCACAGCTATGACATCATCGGCATAAGCGAAACCTGGTGGGATGAGTCCTGTGGCTGGTGTGGTGCAATGGATGGTTACAGGCTCTTCAGGAGGGACAGGCAGGGTAGGCGAGGTGGCGGGGTGGGGATGTATGTGAAGTATGAGCTGGACTGTGTGGAACTTCAGGTTGGCGATGGCAAAGTTGAGAGCCTCTGGGTAAGGATTAAGGGACAAATAAAAGGGATGTCGTTGTGGGTTTCTATTACAGACCACCTGGCCAGGACAAAAATGCCGATGAATTATTCTTTGCGGAACTGAGAGATGCCTAGAGATCAACTGCCCTTGTCCTTATGGGGTGTATTGGATGCCCCTCCAAGTGAAAGCAAACTGTGGCCTGCACTCTGCTGCTAGAGGGATGGAGAAAAATGCATTAGCGATATCGATTGTGGCATACCACTTGGCTGCCTTTGATTCCAGTTCATACTGGAGTTCTAGCATGTCCGGCACTGCAGCGCTCAGTGGTGGCGTCACTTCGTTCAGGCCACGATAGTCCACTGTTAGTCTCCACTCACCATTAGACTTTCGCACTGGCCCTATGGGACTATTAAAAGGTGAATGAGTCTTGCTGATCACTCCTTGGCTCTCCAGCTGATGAATTAACTTATGGATGGGAATCAGGGAGTCTCGATTGGTGCGATATTGTCGCCGGTGCACAGCTGTGGTAGCGATTGGCACTTGCTGTTCTTCGACCCTCAGCAACCCCACCACAGAAGGATCCTCTGAGAGACCAGACGAGGTGGACAGCTGTTTAGTGCCCTCTGTCTCTAAGGCAGCTATGCCAAAAGCCCACCGGTACCCTTTTGGATCCTTGAAGTACCCTCTCTTGAGGTAGTCTATGCCAAGGATGCATGGAGCCTCTGGGCCAGTCACAATGGGATGCTTTTGCCACTCATTCCCAGTTAGACTCACTTCAGCTTCCAATACAGTTAGCTGTCGGGATCCTCCTGTCACTCCAGAGATACAGATGGGTTCTGTCCCTTTATAGATTGATGGCATTAGAGTACATTGTGCACCGGTATCTACTAAAGCTTTATACTTCTGTGCATCTGACGTGCCAGGCCATCGAATCCACACAGTCCAATAAACTCGATTATCCCTTTCCTCCCCCTGGCTGGAGGCAGGGCCCCTCTAGTCCTGGTCAGAATCTTCATTTCTGTGTTTAAAGGACTGCCTACTGGAAGTTGGAGCAGCAAATTTCTTCCCAATTGTTTTCTTTTGCAACTCACTTACCCGTGCCTCTAGGGTTGCGGTGGATTTTCCATCCCATTTCCTCATGTCCTCTCCGTGGTCACGTAGGTAAAACCACAGGGTGGCACGGGGTGTGTACCCACCATATCGTCTTCCTTGCGCGGATGAACGCTTACCCCTGATAGCTGAAACACTGGTTTGTACAGGCGGGGAGGAAAATAATCTCTCTCTAAGTTGGTGGACCTCTTCAGAAAGTTTCTCCAAAGTATTCTCTTTTAGTTGGTGGACACTGGTTCGTTCAAGTGGGGAAGAAAATAATCTCCCTTCAAGTTGGTGGAACTTTTCAGAAAGTTTATCCAAAGTATTCTCTTTTAGTTGATGGACACTTTCAGAAAGTTTCTCCACAGCCGAGACGCAGGCCTGTAAGGAAGAGGAGAGACTTTCTTCATACCGCCGGAGTTGTCTAGCCACTTCATACACTGTGGGTTCGTCACGTTCTCTCCAGGTCAATACTGCCAATGAGATGGCATATGATGATGGTGCACTTCGTACAAACTTCCGCCACATGGGTCGGGTACACCTGACGTCATCTGGATCTAGGGATATTTGTTCATTGTCTAGGTCCTCATAAATCACCTCCCGTACAGCTAATTCCCTCAGGTACTGGATTCCCTTCTCCATAGTGGTCCACTTGCCTGGATGACATACAATTTCTTCCTTGTAGGGATACCTTTCCCTCACAGCTGACAGGAGACGCTTCCAGAGGCTGTAAGATCGTACTCTGTTTCCAATTGCTTTGTCAATGCCTGCATCTTTAGCAAGGGATCCCAGCCGCTTGGCTTCACTTCTATCTAACTCCACACTCTCGGCTCCAGTGTCCCAGCACCGGAGCAGCCAGGTGACAAGCTGCTCACCTATAGAGTGGCTGAAATCTCTTCGCACGTCTCGTAGCTCACGCTTGCATAGGTCTCGGGTAGATACTGCTATTTTTGATAGATCTTCATCTTCATCCTCCTGCTCCCTGGATGGCCCGGCCTCGTCTTCTCTACACCTAGACCCAGCAGAAGACTCTCTGCGTTCTAAGCGACCTGAGTCTCTGTACCATTTTTTCACCTTGGTTACGGGGGCAACTTGCACTGCTATAGCTTGTTTCTCTGGCCCAGCCATGGGGTCTACCACTGGGGCTGGATTTCCCTCTGCAGGTGCAACTTGAACAGCTACAGCTCGTTTCTCTGGCCCAGGAGCTGGAGCAACTGCAGGAGCTGGAGCTGGAGCAACTGCAGGAACTGGAGCTGGAGCAGCTTCAGGAGCTGGAGATGGAGCGGCTGCAGGGGCTGGAACCGGAGCGGCTGCGGGGGCTGGAACTGGAGCAGCTGCGGGGGCTGAAACTGGAGCAGCTGCAGGAGCTGGAACTGGAGCGGTTGCCGAAACTGGAGCTGGAGCGGTTGCAGAAGCTGGAGCTGGAGCAGCTGCAGGGGATGGAGCTGGAACTGGAGTGGTTGCAGGAGCTGGAGTGGCTGCAGGAGCTGGAGTGGCTGCAGGGGCTGGAACTGGAGCAGCTGCGGGGGCTGGAACTGGATTGATAGTGGCATCAATTGCAGCTCGATAAGCATAGGCCAGACCCCAGCACGTTACAGTGAGTTGTGTCACTTTGGAACTACCAGAGTCATTACACCTTTTTTTCAAGCATTTTACCAGTTTTTTAGGGTTTTGCAGTTGTTCAGGGGTGAATTTCCAAAACATCGGAGGTGCCCACTGCTCTAGATGCTTGCCCATATCCTCCCACACTCCCTGCCACTCACCACTATCTTGCCTCAGTACGGATCTCTGAACGAGTTTTCTAAGTAGTTGTTTAACCTTAAGCAAAACCTGAAGCATATTCAGGAGACATAACAAGAACATACTAGTCTGAGTATCCCAAGGATATTCAACCTCTTGCAGAACTATCGTAACTAGCTTGGAGGATAAGAGGGTGGTGAAGGAGGAAAGGGAAGTGAACAAGTAGGAAAAAATATCTTCCCCTGTCCCCTCCACAGACTGGCTCCCTGATGAAAAAAGGCAATAGGTGTAATTGCTAATAGTTTCCGAAATATGGTTTCCAAAGCACAGAGTCGACGACAGTGCTGAGTACAAGTACCAGGTTAGCGTCATGACCAGATATCTTATCGTTTCATAAGCTATTGCTACACAGCACAGTACCGCAACGATCTTAAACCAGGGCCCGGAAAGGATAAACAGCACGACAGGGATCACATATAGGAGGTAACGTACAATAAGACACAGTTTGGAATACAGGCGCAGCAGAGGCGAGATTAAAGCAATCAACATTGTGACTAGCAACTATTAAGCAGGTCAATTTTAGTTTAACACACTCTGATCAGATCTGTTGTTATCTCAACCCTTCGGGCCCCACGTTGGGCAACAAAAAAGACTGTTGTGGTTTAACCCAGCCGGCAGCTAAACACCACACAGCCGTTCGCTCACCCTCTCCCCTCCCTCTCCAGGATGGGGGAGAGAAACGGAAAAGTGAAGCCTGTGAGTTGAGATAGAGACAGTTTATTAAGATAGGGAACAATAATAATAATAAAAATAATGTGTATGAAACAAGTGATGCACAATGCAATTACTCACCACCCGCTACAAATGGCACCCAAAGAGGGACATGAAGAAAATGAACAGGACTATAACTTACAGACCCTAAACACCCCGGAAATTATGAACGGCTATACCGAAATCTGGTTAAATTGGGAATTGAGAATTGTCCTGGTTTCAGTTAGGACAGTTTTCCTCCTAGTAGCTGGTAGAATGCTGTGTTTTGGATTAGGATGGGAAGAATGCTGATAACATGCCGATGTTTTGGTTGTTGCAGAGCAGTGCTTGTACCAAGCCAAGGACTTTTCAGCTCCTCACTCTGTCCTGCCAGAGGGCAGGCTGGGGGTGCAGCAAGAGCTGGGAGGGGACAGACCCAGGACAGCTGACCCAAACTGGCCAAAGGAGTATTCCATACCATCTGACGTCATGCTAAACAATATATAGGGGTGGCTAGCCGGGTTGGGGGAGCCGGCTGCTTGGGATAGACTGGGCATCGGTCAGCGGGTGGTGAGCAATTGCATTGTGCATCACTTGTTTCATACACATTTATTATTATTATTATTATTATTATTATTATTTCCTATCTTAATAAACGGTCTCTATCTCAACTCTCGTTTCACTTTTCCGTTTCTCTCCCCCATCCCAGAGAGGGAGGGGGGAGGGTGAGCGAACGGCTGTGTGGTGTTTAGCTGCCGGCCGGGTTAAACCACAACAAGAATTTGTTCCAACAAGGTCCAAAAGAAACTGCTATGGAATTTTTGGACCAACTTTTGAAATG
>MU016695.1:428426-442176 GCA_011076525.1 Nettapus auritus | reverse complement strand
TCTTCACTGACCTTGGCGCCTGCAAGGCTGTTTCTCACTCCTCTCACTCTCCCAGCTGCTGTGTGGTGCAGCGTTGTGTTTTTTGTTTGTTTTTTTTCCCTGTCTTAAATATGCTCTCACAGAGGCGCAAATCAACATCACTTATTGGCCTGGTTCTGGCCAGCAGCAGGGCCCTTACCAAACATGGGGCAGCTTCTAGATCCTTCTCAGAGAAGCCACCACTATGGCCCCCTGCTACCAAAACCCTGGCACGTAAACCCACTACAGGATTGTACATGAAAAAAACAAGGAAAGCAGACAAAAGACAATTTTTTTAAATTATTATTTTTGGGCTGCCAAAGGCTTTTTTCTGGCAGCAAAACCCTCCATCCACCAGGGCAGGGGAGACACCAGAAGGACGTCACTGAGCTGCAGGTAGGGTCTGCAACCAGAGCATCCCCTCCACATGGCCGGAGATTCAGCATGGGGAGTGGCATGGTTACACAATGCAGTGCCAGGCAGGAGAGGCAGCGGGGCCAGCGGGGGTATGCCAGCCCCCAGTGTGAATTCCCTGACGTGGCAAAACCTCTCCCAAAGCCCCCTCACCACCCACCTGTGCACGAAGGCACAAGCCCATGCACATACGCAGGCAGCCGCCCACACATGCCTGCCTCTAAAGGAGAAGCCTTGCCAGAGGCAGCACTGAAATAGCGACTTGCCTCATTGATATGGCCTCCCCAGAAGCCGATCAGGTGCAGGCAGGCATCTGCGCCAGATGCGCTCACACCCCAGGAAACCTCCCTGCAGCCGCTACCTGCAGCACCCGGCTCCTAAACACAACGGGGTTTGCACACGCGCACGCCTGTGCTTGCATGAGGCCCTGCAGACCCATCCCAGGGCAGGGGGATTTGGGGATGGAGCAAATTTCGCCCACCACCCCTTTGTGACGTGGCTGAATGCTCACACCTGTGCTTCCCAAGGGATGGAGGTCTCCTGTCGTGTTTTGGTCCCAAATATCTGCAGCAGGGAGATGCCCCCTTAGCATGCACGGCGAGCAAACCCTCACCCCGTGGTCAGAGGAGACCCTCCAAGCATGAGCATATGAGCATGTCCCCAGCAAAGCTGACCCCCATCTCCTGCCACCATGACACAGGGCTTTCCTTCCCTGGGCAAGGGGCTCACAAAGCACACAGCCATCCTCTTCCTCATGCCATTGGACTCCCCCAGGGTCACCCCTTGCAATGGGGTGACACTCACCGTTGCCATCCCCAAAAGAGCAGAGGCTGTCCTTCCTGTCACCACTGCAAACAGGTGTCCCAGTGCTCCTGGGGTCTCACGCTGTGACACACATGTGACTTGTGCAATGTGTGCTGGCATGGCATGGCATGTAAATGTGACCGGGCACATGTAGCACATGTGACATGTTGGCAGGGCACATGCATGGCGTGTAGCACATGCATGGCACATGTATGTGCATGATGTGCAATGTGTGAATGCCATGGGGCATGTGATGCGTGCACATACACATACAAGCTGTGCTTTTCCTCCTGGAGGGGTCCAGAGCAGAGCATGCCCAGACCCTGTCCCTCCAGGACACCCCCGCAAGGGACTGTGACCTAAAACCTGAAATCTCCATTTCTAAGCTGGAAGGTTTGGCCTAGGGTTATCACATTAGCAAGCACGCTCCTTTGGGATGTGCTGGCTCATGGCACGCTCTTTCACACAACCCGGGGCAAGTGCAACATGTGCACATGGGGGGTACAGCTCTGAACTGGGGGTTCAGCGCACCCAGGGCACATATTTGGGGCAGAGAGATGCCTGCTCCCTGTCTGCACCCTGACTGCCCTCTGGTGTGACCCCTCTCTGCCTACGTCCTTACGTAACTCCAGCTGGGAGCGGGACAAGCCACAGCACTGCGTGGGGAGATGGAGTGCAACCAGCTCATTTCTTTTCCTAGAATAACCTTTTTTTTCTTTCCTTCCTTAAGCCTGGGGAAGTGCCCGAGAAAACATCCCATCTCCACCACCTGCCCCCTCACTGGCAGGCTCCCAGCAGCACCCAGCACCACAGTGCAGCGCCAGCACGGCATGCAGCACTGGCACCACAGGCATTGAGGGGTGCACCTGGAAGGAGCAAAAGCACCCAAAGCCTGCACCCTGTACCCTCTGGGTGCATTTCCTTCCAATTTATCACCCACATTTTTCTTGAGCTTATCTAGAATTTGAGACCAGCCCCGAGGATTTACATTCATCCAGATCACTTTCCCCCTATGCCAGCGCGGGCTGTGCACATGCTGTTCCCAGGTCATGCAGCACCACCGGGGGTTGAGTGCCATTTGAAGGACGGCACTTTGCTGAGGAGTAGACCTGTAATCGTCCCAGCATGCAGCAGCTCCCCAGGGCCACGGGCAGCGCAGCCAACCTGCTTTGGGCACATTTAATGAGTTTTTGTTCCCCTTCAGCAGCAACAATTTCTCCTCCCTGCCTCCCTCCCACTCTTCCCCCCTGCTTCGGGCTGTGCATTCAGTGCCGCTGCCCTTATTGAAGGCTGAGGCACAGGGGGAATTAGCTTGAGGCTGGTTTTGCTCCAGCATTAATTTTCCCAGCCTTTTGTCAGGTAGAGACGCTGCTGTTTGTTTGCTCCCCAACCATACCATGCTGTAACTTTGGATTCTTTGCTTGCTGTCTTTCAACAAATTGAAGAGTGGTGTTTGCCAAAGCTCTCTTTAACCTTAACCCACTGCAGGCTGCTGGGCTTTGCCTTGTCCCCAGCTCAGCACAGGCACTGCACTCAGGAACCCTGCAGCCAGGCAGGCAATGTCCAGCCAGAGACAACCATGGGCAGCTTTATTGGGGTGCCTTTAGCTGCATCCTCCCAGCCCACCACCTTGAGTAACGGGACATGGCTTTGGGAATTAACCCCCCCCCCATGCTCCAGATGTGGTCCCACAGCTGTGCAGATCTGCAGGGCCTCCACACAACAGGTTGTTGGATGCCTTTGAGGCAGCCTAGGCAAGATCTGAGTCCTTTTCCCTGAGGAGCAGGCAACACATCCAGAAAAAACCCATGTGCCAAGCACCCGCTAGAGCTAGAGGCATCTCTGTCAGGCAGAACAGGGTGAACATGCCCAGATACCATGGTGGTGGTCACTCGGGGAGACCAGATTAAGCAGAAAGCTCCAAAGACACCCTGAAAATTCCAAGGACTGCTGAGTCTCTGTCCCCAGCACATCACCTGCATCCCACAATGATCTCTGAACAGCCACCTGCCATTGGGCTGGGGCAGTCACAGGGAAGGTGGTTTGGGAAGCAATGAAGACAAGAATAAAATAAAAGCAAGCCAACCTGTTCTTTCAGAAAACTGCCATTGGCAGCCAACCCCCAGGTCATTTTTTTTTAAGAGGTAACACTTTGGTAACACCACGGAGGTATTAAGCTTCCTACAGCAGTCAACTGGGCAACACTTTGTGCCCTGATGAACTAATAGGATCTTGGCACAATCAGCTCCTTTTGGAAATTACTGATTAGATCCACAGATCCACAAGAGGAAGAGCATGAGAGGGACACACTCCCAATAGATGCAGAGGGTTTGTCTAGCTCTGACACTATCCACCTCCAGCCATAACCCATCCCTGCTGGGAACATCTGTGGTTACAAACTAACTTGGAACCATCCACAGGAGAAAATACCAGGTGCCACAGCACTCTTCTGCTGAGGAAAGCAGAGCAAGCACCAAATCAAAAGCTAGAAGCTGAAATGGAGCCAAGCCAAACATCAGCACATGCTTCCCATGTGCAGATGGGTCTCCAGGGGTGTACGATGCCATTCGGGCTCCTCAGCAAGGCTGGCCTCCCCTTTTGGGTCCCCCAAAAGCACTACAGCATTACCTTTGTTGCCCTCCCGTCCTACTCCCATGTGCTCTGCCCTTTGGTTTTGGCTGCTCCACCAGAGTCTGGGCACAGGTGTGGGCACCAGAGGAGACTATGTCCTCCCATGCAGAGCCACTCGCATCTCCTCCATGTGTCTGACATGGGAGCCTGAGGAGCTCACCATGGGGGGGCTTGCCGTAGTCAGCCTGGGAAGGGAAGTCTGGCAGGGGCCGGATGCCAGCACCAGCTGGGAACCACTCAAGAATAGAGGCAGGAAGGGGGAAAATAAAATAAAATAAAATAAAATAAAATAAAATAAAATAAAATAAAATAACCCAGCTGGCAGCACAGACGCTGCTGGGAGAGGAAGCGGCAGGTTGAGCCGAGGACACGGCTCATTATGCCACCCCCACGGGTGCACAGAGTGGAGTGGCCAGCTCCGCCGCCGGCAGTGCTGGCAGTGGGAGGCAGCAGCCGGCATCCTCGGCACTGGCACCGATGCGTAAGGACAGATTAAACATCATCATGCTTGAGCGAGTTCAGAGAAGAGCGACGAAGCTGGTGAGGGGCCTGGAGAACAAGCCCTACGAGGAGCGGCTGAGGGAGCTGGGATTGTTCAGCCTGGAGAAAAGGAGGCTCAGGGGTGACCTTATCGCTCTCTACAGGTACCTCAAGGGAGGCTGTAGCGAGGTGGGGGTTGGTCTGTTCTCCCACGTGCCTGGTGACAGGACGAGGGGGAATGGGCTTAAGTTGCGCCAGGGGAATTTTAGGTTGGATCTTAGGAAGAACTTCTTTACCGAAAGGGTTGTTAGACATTGGAACGCGCTGCCCAGGGAAGTGGTGGAGTCACCATCCCTGGAGGTCTTTAAAAGACGTTTAGATGTAGAGCTTAGGGATATGGTTTAGTGGGGACTGTTAGTGTTAGGTCAGAGGTTGGACTCGATGATCTTGAGGTCTCTTCCAACCTAGAAATTCTGTGATTAGCACTAATAGCAGCTTCCAGCTCCTTCCTCCTGTGTACCCTCAGGAGACTGGGGAGGCTCAGATGAGATGCAGTACCACAAGGACATGGGAGAGGCTGCTGGAACAGGATCTTCTAGCATTGTTACCATCCTCAGAGGTTTTCAAGACCAGGCTGGATAAACCCCTGAGCAATCCTCTCTGATCCCAAGGCTTTGAGCAGGGCATTGGGCTAGAGACCTCCTGGGGACCCTTCCTACCTGAATTGTCCCAGTGCTCAGAGCCGAGCAGGCACAAGCCTGCCTCATGCTGGGGCTCCTGACACAGCTGGGGTTACAGGGGCTGGCAGAGCCACCCCTGCTGGGTGGCTTCCTCTGGGGACAGGCAGGGTCCCCATGCCCTTGGGACCATGGTCAGTTTGCAGGCAGGAGCTGCCCCCAAGCCCGACCTGGAAGGCTGAGCCCCACCAGCATCACCTTGGAGATGCAACCACCTCAGACCCCAGCAAGGACACCAGAAAGTGAGGAAGGGGGCAGTAATCCAATAATAATAATAATGGCATTTTTATTGTGGGGGGGGGGGGGGGAACAAAACGGATATGGATTTTTCTTGCAGCCCTGTCCTCATCCTGCAGCACAGGGTTCTGGAAAAGGAGGGCAGCATCTCCAAGGATTGGAACAGGCAGGAAGAAGAAACAGCACTGAATATGTGGGTGCTGCTCTCGCTGCGGAGAACAGAGTACAAACCCTGCTGCTGCTGCCAAGCCTGGTGTCCTCAGATGCATCTCTGGAGCTCACCCAGATGGAGACTTCCCTGCACTGCGTGGAGCGGAGGAGCCTGAGCAGGACTGGGGTCATGGCAATGGCAAGCATCTCGCTCCTGCCCACTTGCTGAACCATGCTGGGATCCCTGTGCCCTGGGCAGGCTGAGCTGTGCCTCACAAACACCTCCAGCTCGAGGGGGCTGTGGTGGGGCCAGGGGAAGGGTCTCCTTCACAGCAGTATGACAACAGCTGGGGGCTTGGCAGTCACAATGCGGGTCAGGAGCTGGCAGAGCTCGGCGGCCTCATCTGCTGCTCTGACATTCAAACACCAAGTAATGATGTAATATGGGTTTTAACAGAAAAGCAGCCCCGCATAGTCCCCTGCCTCCTGTAATAAATTGTGAATATTTGTTCATTGAGTAAGGAGGGGGAAGTTACACAATAACAAAGGTTGAGACGTGGTTAAGCGAACAGACTGTGATATCACAGGGTTAAGTAAAATTCCTGATTTGTACAGAGACCTTGTGATCTCATGTTAAAACAAATTCACCGCAGAACAATACCCGAACCTATCAGAATATATCTATAATAAAACCTGTCAGAGACTATGTAACTGGGACTCTGAAACAAGCAAGTAAATAGTTAAGTGTAAAATAATGCTTAGTTAATTAGACAGTAGAATAAATTGTTGTCTGCATACTGAGATTGGAATAGAATATATAGTCAAGGTTATCTGTTGGCTGGGGAGGAGGTTGTCTGAGTCTGAAGGATGTGCTGTTGGGGGGGCCAGGAGGCGAAGGATGTGTGGAGACTGGTTGCAGAGGCTTGCCAGACCATCACGTCCCAGGCAGAAAGAAAAACAGATGGACAACAAGAACATAAACTAGCTCAGGCCGATAAAGAAACTGCAAGCCTGTCAAATCACTACATTCCAGGCCAAAGATGAAAAATACACTGCGAAGAAGACCTACGGCCTTCCTCCCAAAGACCACTGCCCACGTCCCAAAGACCCCTGCCCACAATTCTTGGAAGAATCTGCGCAAGCGCAAAGGACTGATAAGCTAATCAGCATATGAAGCGAGAGAAGGCGGGATTGGGTAATGAATATGTATAGGCATTAATTGAATACTCAGTGTTCTGCTGTACAAATATGAAATAGTTTGTCACTCCAGCGCGCGCCGTGGGTGGAGCTGAGACTCCCCGGCCGCCCAGCGCTGTTTTGCTTGTGTCTGCTTACTTAATTACTCAATTAATAAAGCTTTCTCACTTTATTAAAAAAATCTTGAAATAGTTTGATTCTATGAGAAAGTAACTTATACCACCTCCCAGTCATGAATACCAACAGCCAATGCCTTGGGAAGAGCTGAAGACTGAGGTGAGCACAATATCCCTGCAACATGCTCCCCCACTCCAGCTGCCCAGAGTCTGGGGATTTCCTGAGCCAGAAGCATCATCACTGTGCTTGCCAGTCTGCAGTGGATTTTCTCTCCAGGAATTTGCTTAATCACTTTCTGATCCCAGACAAGCTTTTCACACTTTCCCAGCATCCACCCCCCCAAGGCCAGCAGCTCCACATGTTAATCCCAAACTGCACCAAGAAGCATGTTCATGCCCTGAAGTGCCACTGCCTATTTCAGCACATGATGCCTGTAAGCCCTTTAAGGGAAGAAAGCTTAAGCAGCCATTCCCTGCTCACCTTCCCCCAGCCACACATGATTTTATTATTTTCCGTCATCCCTCCCTCAGTCATCTCTTCCTCCAGACGGAAGAGAGCTAGTTTATGTAATTGTTCCATGTATGGAAACTGCTTCATACCTTTAATTATTCCTGTCACCCTTCCCTGCGCTTTTCTAGTGTTTCTTTAAAAGGGTGCCGGATGTGCTGGCAGACAGGCTGTGGAGGAAGAGCAGTTTTGCTTAAGACAGACACTGTTGGGCGCAGCACCCAGGGAGGGAAGCAGGGGCTCTGCTGACCCTTCCCTTGCCTAGTTTTTGGTGGCCTACAGGCTGCATCCAGCCCCCACACTGTGGGCTCCTGAGCCAAAGCACTTGCTCTCGCAGCCCTTGTTTCAGCTCACACAGCTGCACGCCAAGCCAGTCATTTGCGGACACAGATATGGTCAGTGCCAGCTCTGCCCCAGGGCCTCCAATGCCTTTGCTCATGAAAGGCTGGGAAAGGGGACAGAAAGAGTTTGCAAGCCCAGGATATTGACAATGCACTGGATGAACGGCACGAGCCCTTTGTAGCAAGAACAGCAATCCCTCTGGGTACACAAATAGCAGAACAAATAGCAAGATAGACAGATAACAGATAACAGTAAGTGCTGGTTTAATATCATGATGACTCAGATGCAGAAAGCACAATGAAAACACTGACTCTTCCAGTTCAGAGATGCTCCACAAACACCTCATGGGAGGAAAGGAGCCTGGGCAGCCACCAGCATCCTGCCAAGAGACAGCAGAGAGTGCTGGAGACCCCAGCCCTAGGACAGGAACGGAGAGACCAATGCTGTGATGAACCCCCAGGGGAAGGGCTGGTTGTCACCCCCAAAATTACTCCAGAACATCCATTTAAATACTTCCTCAGTTAAGGTGCAAAACCACAGCACTTTAACCATGACAGATGCCATGCTAACAGCCTCAGTGTCTCACATCAGCTCTCAACTTAGCATCTGAAGCTTTGTAGATCAAAATTGGGTTCATTGTCCTTGGAGGCGGGCAGCGCTCTGCTACTGGACATGAACCGAGCACTGCTCTTGGGCCAAATGGGAAGAAGCCACGGCCACTTCAGCTTCCCAAAACATGTGCATGCTTTTCCTTGCATGGAGCAAACAGAACTCAAGGAGAATAGCCAGAAAATGCCACAAGCCCCACAGGAGGTGTTCAAGGAAAGGTTGGATGGGGTGCTTAGGGACATGGTTTGGTGGGTGACATTAATATTGTTGTGATGGTTGGACCATGTGATTTTGGAGGTCTTTTCCAACCCTAACAATTCTATGACATGAGCAGCAGCCACCTCTTTGTCCCCACACACATGCTTTCAGCAGCTAAGTAGGGGTACACAGAGGTGCCCTCCATCCCAGCCACTCCCCAGCCCCAACATGACCCCACCGGCGCCAACACAGCTACCGCCCACTGAGAGAAGAAGGGCGCCGTGCAGCACCCCGCTGACGTCACGCCTTCCAGAAGCTTCCCGAGGGGAGCCCACTCCCCCATCGCTATAAAAAGCCACCCGGGCCCGGCAGCGAGGGGCGGGGCCTCGCCCCAAGCTCTTCACCCAATGACAGCGCTCCGATAGGGCGATGCCGGCTTGAACCGCCCAATGAGCGGCGGCAGATAGAAGGCGGGGCGCTCCGCCTCCACCTTCCCTCCACGCCCCTCCACGCCCCTCCTCCTCCCCTGAGGAGAACCAATGAGCGCGATGTCTCGCCTCGACGGGCATTGGCCCGGCCCAACGGAGGGGCGCGGCAGGGTGGGTGCTCCCCCCCTCCTCATCGTCCCCTCCCTCTCCGTCGGGGGAGCGCGGGCGGGACTCCCCTGACGTCGCGAGGGCGGGGGGGCAGAGGGACTAGTGCGTGCGCGGCGCCGGCGGGAGCGGTGAGTGCCCGGGGGGGGGGCCGCTACGCCAGGGACGACGGGGCTGGGACCCCGCGTCCGCACCGCTCCGGGGGGATGGGGGAGTGACAGCCCCGTGGGGGGAGGTCATTCCCTGGGGTCGCGTGATATCCTACGTTTGGAGGGGGCAAAGGGTCAGCCCTCCCCCCCCCCATTTTGCATCGCATCGCAGCCAGCTGGGCGGGAGGGAAAGGGTTAACCCCCGGTGGCTGGAGAGGGCGGCGAGGCAAGGGTTCATAGAATCATAGAATATTCCGAGTTGGAAGGGACCCACAAGGATCATCAAGTCCAACTCCTTGCACCGCACAGGTCTACCCAAAAGTTTAGACCATGTGACTAAGTGCGCAGTCCAAACGTTTCTTAAATTCATATAGGGTTAATACGAACTGTTAACCTGCACGGCGAGGAAGGGGTTAACTCGACCCTGTTTGACACCCCCCAATCCTGCCCATGTGATCCCCACCCCCTGTGGGGCCGGACAGGATGGTGAGGAAGGGGTTAACCCCCCATGTGGTGTCAGAGCAGGGCGGCAAGGAAAGGGTTAACAATTGTCCCCAATGAAGTTACAGCTGGCTGGGCGGGAAGGGGTTAAATCCCCCCCACTCCTGGTCCCACGAGGGTGACAGCACCCCATAGGGTGTTTGGGTGACAAGGTCCTCGCAGGGGTCACAGCACCCCTTGGGGAGTTTGGGGGACGTGGTCCCCACGCAGGTGACAGCACCACATAGGGGGCTTGAGGGGGACATGATCCCCACATGGGTCATAGCACCCCGTGGGGGCTTTGGGGAACATGGTCTGCAGGTGACAGCTCCCCGCCAGGGTTGTAAGCAGGTCCCTATGCGGGGGGGGGGGTTGGACCCCATCCCCATGCGGGTCACAGCACCCAGTGGGGCTGGAGGTGGGGACCTCCCACGAGGAAGCAGCAAAGGGGCTTAACCCCATCCCCGTGCAAGTGCATACACCCCTATGGGGCTAGGAATCAGAGAGCCTGTGTGGGGGAAGTCGGGGGTTAATTCCATTTTCACATAGGGGATGATGCCCCAGTGGGGCTGGAGGCGGGGAGGTGGTGAGAGGGCTCAGCCTTGTCCCCATGCAAGTTACAGACACCCCAGTGGGGCTGAAAATGGGGGACACTGCTTGGGGGGAGCTTAACCCCATCCCCACGCAGGTGCCACCACTCCAGTGGGGCTAGAAGTGGGGGACCAAATGTGGGGGGGGGGAGAAAAGGGGCTTAACCCCATTCCCACGCAAGTGATGGTGCCCCAGTGGAGCTGGAAATGGGGGCTCAGTGAGGGGGGCTTACCTCATCCCCATGCAATCTCATGCATCCCAATGGGGCTAAAAGTGGGGGACCCTACTCTGGGGGGGGTACAGAAGTCTAACCCCATCCCCACGCAGGCCCCGGCGGTGGGGTTGGTGGTGGGGTTTCTGTGGGTGCTCGGCATCTAAGGGCTGGTTAACCCTGACCCCACACAGGTGCCGGCACCCGAGTGGGGGGGGGTTGGGGGGGGGCTGGCAGTGGATAAGGGGGAGGCAGGTGGTGCGCGTGGGGGCCCGGGGATGGGATGATTCATTGCATGTACTCATGACATCGCTGGCTGCTTCCCTGCGGCTGCCAGCCAGCACGGGTGTCACTGTCTACCCCGACACACTGCGTTCCCCTCGAGCTGCCTGAGCAAAACTTGGGGTTTGCCCACCCTGGTGCTGCTATGCCGGCCATCCTGCTCTTCTGGAGCCGCACAGAGAGGTATGCACCCAGCACGGCTCCAACACTGCACCCCCTTGGCACCTCCATTTGCAGACCCTGCATCCCTTGGGGTTTCCTCCCCAAGGGTCATTTTTTGGGCGGGATGCTCCGCGCTGTGCGTCCAGATGGAGGATGCTCAGCCCCGAAGTTTCTCTGTGCCGGGGCTGGTGGTTGAGCTGGGGGACCAGGGGACACGTGGTGACTTTGAATTCCCTTGGCACACCCCGGGGTGCCCCATGGCGGGAGGCATCATTGGCATAAAGGTGACTTCTCCAGAAGTAGGTTTTGTGCCACTGGGAGGGGAGGTCGGAGCTGCAATGGCGGGACCGCGGCTGCCGGACCCCTCCTGCTCCAGCATGGGGAGCAGTGTCAGCACCCAGGGAAGGGGGGGACATGCATGGGGACCCCCGGAGGGCCGGTGCAAAGCGGTCTGTGTTACTTTTTTCTGCCTCATGGTGCATCAGCGCTGTCCTACTTTTCTCCCTCTCTCATGTGCTATGTGGCCCTGCTGTGACCGACACCAGGGGTGAGCGATTAATTGCTGGGGACACCGGGTCCCTTGTTCTCGCTGCTTCTGTGGGGTTGGGGGGCAGCTGTGTCGGGGCTGTTAAGGTAACTGGGGACTGAGGGTGGTGCCCCACTGCAGCAGCAGTCTGGGGAGTGGGGAGGATGCCTGAGCCAGCCGTGGAAATAAATGTTTTAATTTGGGAGCCGGGAATCTGAGTGCGCCACACAGGCCCATGCACCCACCTGGTGCCTCAACTCAGGAAAGCAGCAAGAAACCACCTAGAGGAAAGTTGCTGCCTGTCAAGCAACTTTGTGGATGGGCTCCTGTCCCGGCAGGGAAGGAGCCCAAAGCCCCCAAAGGACAGCTCACTGGCACCCACGTCCCCTCAGCTGGGGCTGAGGTCAGAGCTGCTGCCTCTGTCTCTGCCGGGCTGAGGAGCTGGCACAATGTTTAAAATAAAGGCAGAGCCTTAGAAGATGAACATTTGGACTCTGAATGTCTTTGTAAAGTTTCAGTAAGTGGGTCCCCTCCCCATGTCTCGTGCTTGTGTTCTCACAGCTGAGGAATAATTAACGGCCCCAGGTGCCTAACTTGTCACCCTGCCATGACAGTACAGTGCGGGGTGGAAAACCTTAGTGGGGCTGCTGGCCGTGTGGGTTTGTTCCCTTATATGACTGCAGAGCAGGGTGTGGTGGGGAGAGTGATGGTTTGAGTACTTTTATAGGAATTGCTTCAGGGTTTCAGGGGGGTCTCTGGTAGCACCAGTTTGGGGTGAAATCCGTTTGCGACCTCCGTGCTTTGGTCTGTGGTGTCATTGGGATGTGAAAAGGGGTTGAACTCAGTGCTGTCTTGACCTTGTTGGAGGCCTTTCCCCCCCCCCCCGCGGGGATTGTGTAGAAAAGGGGGTGTTGTCTGTGAGGAGGCCAGGTCCTGGGCTGATCTGTGCCATGGTGCCCAGCAGGTTGCCACCTGTCAGCACACACACAGCAGCTGACCTTGGCTGTGCTGCTCCAAGCGAAGCTGGTTCCCTCACATTGCCTTCCCATGGGAGGCTGTGGAAATGGCTTGTTTTTGCAGTGTGGTGTAAAAAGACATTTCAGGCCACCTCCGGTGCCGGCTGGGGACCTGCTGCATCCCCCCTTCCCCTGTCACGGGCTCCTGCTGGGAGTCATCAGAGCAGATGCAGACGGTGGTGGGCACAGGATAGAGCATCTTGTAATGGCTGTGTGGGCTTGGCAAAGACAGCTGCTCTTTGCACAGAAGCTGGAGGGCTCCTGCTGGAGGCTGTGTTGGTACAGAAATGTGCTGGCATTTAGAAGCCAGGAGCTGGAGATGCTGTAGGATGCTCTTTACTCCCCCAGAGGCCTTCCTGTGCTTCTAACAATAAATAGCGTGGCAGCACTGCCTCTTGCTTCTGCCCCTAAAGCCCATGGGGCGGATGGTTTCGGCAGCGTTTGGCCCCTTCCTCCAGACCTCCAAGTGACCGCTCAGGGGCTGGGGTAGAAAGGGCAAAGCTGGTAGTTGGGAGCAAAGGGTCCCTCCAAGACCTCCACCAGGAGCATCTGGTTATGGACAGAGTATGGACAGGGGGAACAGCTGGTATGACTGTGAAGGAAAGGGTCTGATGCAGAAACCCATCTGCTGGAGGGGCTCAGAGGGCTGGAGCTGCCCAGGTTGGTTTGTCCAGGGCAATTCAGGGCTGTTTGGAGCAAGCTCAGGAAAAAAAAAAAAAAGAAAAAAAACAGGGGGGGGGGGGAGCACAAAGGCTTAGCAGAGAGCACTGAAGATCAGAGGGTCAGCTGGGGGCAAGGTCTGGAGAAGAGCATGGCAAGGAGCAAGCACTGAGCTGTGCTCGGCCAGGTGGGACAGAGCAGGTTGGGCTCAGCAGGGACGGGAGCTCACAGTTGGAAAACTGAAGGGTAAAGAGCAGCGGCAAGTGTGTTTTAAGGAGCGTACATCTTGCTCAGCTTTTGCCCTGAGCAGTTGGTCTCATGTCTCCTCGAGCTGCTCTCCAAATTTCCATGACTGCTGGGTTTGCTGCTCCAGCAGCATGCCTGTGGAGTGAATTAATTGCCCACCCTTTCCCTTTGGGTTTTGGCCACTGGGTTTTCAATGCCTTAGTATAGGCATGGCTCTGTCCTAAGCCTCCCACGTGATGGGGAAAGTGAATGCACAGAGACGGTTGCCTGTGCTGACCTCACTGCGTCATGTCAGGCTGCGATGACATTTTACCACCTTTTAATATTTCTGGCTTACTGCAACATTTAGTTGAAGACTCTAATGGAGTGCAAGTCAGGCTAGAAAGTGTTCGT